>JAUCRC010000202.1:0-15087 GCA_032399595.1 Tetragonula carbonaria | reverse complement strand
ACGATTCTAACATTAGAACAAGAAATATATTACAACGAATGCGAAGAAACATAATCAGCCGCTGTGCTCGCTTTTAAAACTTTTTTGAAATTTATTCGCAACGTTGAATTAAAATATTATAAATTAAGTTTATTTTACGTAAGGGAATAAATTAAATTTCATCTCAAAATTTGCTTCGTAATTTAATTACTCTAAATTTTTGTATAAAATGTAGGTAATATAATAAGACTGTACATTTTAAAAAATAGGAATAAAAAAAAGACAATTTAATGAAAATTAATTATTTTTAAAAATTAATTATTTTTAAAAAATATGAAAAGCAATTGTTAGAAACACGCATAACATATTATAGCATATTCACTCTTGCAATAAAGATTCATAAAATTAATTATTATTTAGATACGCCAGTTCTCTTACATAGAATTTATAACTACATATATATCTATATATATATTCTACTAACAAATGATATAACGAGATAGCTTCCAGAATGAACTAGTTTGTCGTAGATTACGTCAGCACATGACTCGATAGTCATAAAAAGTTTTTATTTTTTATAACTAATTCTATAAGAATGACATTCGAAAATATGAAAATCGATGGAGTAAGATATAAAAGTAAAATTACCAAGATGTACACATTGTGTAGTAAAGCCCATGACGACGCATTAGATGAAACATACCCGGCACAGACCTGTATACTGCAGTAATGGAAAGCAATGCAAGACCTGCGCTCCATATTGCAAGCACACGTCTCAAATTGTATTTCGGTCTGTTTGACATGTGATACTTCCCGCCAAAAATTAGAATCGCGTAAATGGCACGGTACAAGAAACAATACGGAAAATGGTCCTTCATCCACGCTCGTGCATGCTGAGGAACGAAATTTTTTTCGAAGTCAAATGGATGCGTGTTGCTAGATGTAGTATTCGATCCATAAACTAGTTCATCCATTTCTGGAATATATATTTCTTCTCTATGTTTGCCGTTACAGGCTTGGAACTACACGCCTTCTCCTGTAAGTGTACTGAAAACGGAAAAAAGTATTTATTGAAGTATACGTTTCTGAAACTGAATATTATTATTATTTATATTTGTGTATTAACTATAATCAGGGATCCAAAATAACAATTATTTTATACATTATTTCGGAGGAAGTCATTGACGGAGTTATTTTCTATTAGCATCGAATTACTATTTGTGAATCAATAAATCCCACAGAAATTTTTCAAAAAAGTATTAATTTTTAACTGGAACCGAGAAATTTGAGAAAACTTGCATATTTTAAATATGGACAGTAGGAATTTTTCGAAAAATATTACGGCAAGAACAGATAAATAAATGCTCCCAAAAATAAATGTTCAGGCAGAACACAATTTTTATGTAAGTAATGCATAAAAAAAAAAATGCATTGCCAAGTATTATAAAACACACTCATGCATAATACAAACTTCCAAGACTCTAAAATATTTTTGAAAGATTTTTCATTCGACTTCTGGAACATTTCATGGATTGGCAACGTTCAGAGTAAACTGCACGAAATAAGAACTAGCGTTCGAGATGTGTGCAACATCGTCTCTATCCAGAAATGGATAAATACGGTAACACGCACCGATCTCGAATCGCAGAGAGTAACTACATAATGCAAATTTTTTCTTATTTATTGAACACGTTGTATCGGTAAATGCTAAAACTCGGAGCAATATACAAGAATATTCGAATGCCAATGCACGTGGTACCAAGAACCGATCGGAACGAGCAATACTTCATTACAGACACTGGATTCTTAAACACTTCTTCGATGTTTTGCAAAATTAAGTATATAACTATCCCATTTTATCTTTAATATGTATCTTTAATATGTATTCAATATCGTCAATGTTTTTGTCGATCATTAATTATTACTACACTATCACGCTCTAAATCTAAGTCAGAAGGAATACTGGATATCGCTGTTTCTGTAACATGATCTTTTGGATTCTTACGGTGCCTGTGTCCCCGATATGACGGCTTGAACTTTGGAATTGCTTTGTAGTTCGTTAACATTTAGACGGCGCAACTGTGTCGCCGAATAACGTATCGTAACATATCGTTAATTTTTACTAAAGACAAACTTAAGAGTAGCGAAACTTTATTTTCGCCAAAGATATATTTAAGAGTAGCAAAAGTGGTAATTTACATTTACATTTGCATTTCCATTTACATTTGCATTTACATTTACATTTGCATTTGCATTTGCATTTACATTTGCATTTGCATTTGCATTTACATTTACATTTACATTTACATTTATATTTATATAGAACGACCATTGTCGCAATTATTGCGACCAAAAAGAAAGAACTCCTACCAAAAGCGGTTAGGATGCTCTCCACAATTTTTAACGCGGCGTTTAAGAATTAAATATTTTCCTGTAAAATGGAAAATGACTCCAGTCATTTGATGCTACCAAAACCAAAAAAGGACCCTCGCTTACCGCCGTCTTATCGACCGATCTTGCCCCTGATATCTAAATTATTAGAAAAAATAGTCCCAACCAGAACGAGAAAGGTAACAAATAAAAAAAATCTAATTCCGTTTCACCAGTTGGCTTTGAGAAAAAAATGAACCGTTTTTCTCAAAAAAAAAGAAAAAAAAAAAAAATAGAAAAAGCCTTCGAGAGAGTACAGCACGAAGGCCTCTTCTTTGAAGTAAGATAAAATTCTTCTTCGTTCTACCATCAATTTTCGAGCTCGTACGTTAAAGATTGAACATTTTCCACCGATATGCAAGATTCCTTTTCAGATATCCATAACACTGCAAGTTTGTATCAGGGCAGTGTCCTGGGACCGGTACTATACACGCTGTACGCTGCGTACAGCGTACCGTATTAATTGCTGTATTTACCGGGTACCTGTCAAAAGACGCACGAAACGAAGTACGGATCTTATTTTATTATCGTTCAAAATATAGCGAACGATTATTTTTGACAAATATCTTTGATAATCTTTACAAATACAAATGTATCTTATCTCGTCTGCGTTATAAAAAATTACGTTACTCGCTGATTCGGCAACTCTTACTCTATTTATAAAATACACGAACTGTACTTTCAACGTACGAAGAAAACTTAATCAGCGAAACAAAAATCGCGAATGTTTCTCGCCCTTGTCCACGTTCGTACGTGTCATATATGCCCGTTCGTAACACGTAGCGTGTCAAATCAATCGTTCCACGGATTTGGAACGTACAAAGAGTTACTTACAAAATACACGAGCATCACTCGTAGGTAATTCGCTTATTTTTTCTTTCTCTCTCGATCGTTCTTCGATTCGTTTCTCTCTCGATACTCGTTCGCTACTTCGATCTTTCGACGACGACGAAACTTCATAAGGACGGGACGAGCCGCAGTAGCCTAAAAACGACGGCGGCGAAGCGGCAGAGGCGCCGAAGCGAGAACGCGCAGCAGCCGAAGTTTTCGAGACCCCTCGAAAATCAGCAAAAATCTGGGCGGACCGAAGAAAAGATTTCGCCTCTATCCAAAAGCAGGGTGGATGGGTGAGGCGGGCCCCTGGCAATTATTTCGGACGACGAGTCGCGCGAGCGACGAGTCGGACGTGTATCCGCGCGTCGACCAATCGCTCCCAAATCACGAAGAATGACACGACCGAGGCGGAGCGAAGCGACGCCTCGGTCGATCTTCGCTCAAGACCAAACGGCTCTCTCTCCCACCAACGGGCCGTCTCTTTCGCACTCGCGGGCTGCCGGGCCTGACGCGGCGTTTCGCACCTCCCGCTAGCACCGTCCTTGCCTTCTCTCTCCCGCTCGCGCAGCCAACGCCGTGCCTCTCCCTCGGACGCCCGCTCTCTCTCTCGCGCTCGCACCCGAGCCAGCCTGTCAACGCGGACGCCCGCCGTTTCACACCTAGACCGAACGTGCGCGCTCGGTTACACTTGTCGACCAGCGCTCGTCGTCTCCCACTCGCTCCCGCGACTAGCAAGCGAGGCAAAGACGATCGCCGCGCGCTCCGTCTCCCTCGCCAGCCGAGCTCTCTCTCTCTCGCACCGGCACCCGACCCAGCCCGTCAACGCGGACGCCGGGCGTTTCGCACCTCCGCGTAGCTCCGTCCACCGAGCGACTCTAGCTCTCTCTCTCGCGACAACGCGACGGCGGCTCTTAACTTTTCCCGCGTTCGCCGCGCGCACCGCCGACGTTCGACGCGCGACGCGTTCTTTCTCTTCCAGCTGACAACCCCCGGCCGCTGCGTTCCTCCTCGTCCGACGCGCGTTCCGCCGCTGCTCGCCGTCCTCCTCGCTCCGACCAGCGTCGTTCCATCGGGCCATCTCGTCGTCCTCGTTCCTTCGTCAAACTGTGCCAATTTCCTGGGAAACTACGCCCCAACTAACTCCGACCTCGATCACCGTACGGAAGCGCACCACCTTCCTGGGAAACTACGCCTAAACCGACTCCGACCTCGATTCGTTCCCGCGACTACCACCTTCCTGCAAAACTAGACCCCGACCAACTCCGATCTCCGCTCGTGCCTGCGACTCGGCCCTTGTCCTCTCCAACGTCCGAATCGAAAGTTCGAAACGCTCCGACTTGGAAATCTCGCGCTTCCGAAGAGCCAACTTTCGAAACTCCAACGTCGAAACGTCGAACACCTCGACTCGTCCGACTTCCCAGTCTCGAACGTCTCGAGATCCAACCTTCGAATTTCGAACCTCGACTCGTCCAACTTCCGAGTCTCGAACGTCCGAGGATCCGACTCTCGAAACTCGAACGTCCGAATCTCGAGCTTGGAAATCTCGAACCTCCGAATCTCAAACTCGGAAATCTCGAACCTCCGTTTCTCCGAGCTGTGATTTTTCGAACCTCCGGTCTCCCTCTTCCCCGCGAAACGCGCAAAAGTCGTACAGCGTTCGGCGAAAGAGCGAGACTATTCCTCGACGCGCGCGTCCTTTTTCCCCCAACGGAACCACTCAAGCCGCGTCATTTTTATCAGACGGCCTCGCTCCAACCAAGGAGACCGTTAGTCGGCAGCGTTCCGTGCATCCTTCTTTCGACGGCCAGCAGCGCCGGCCGGAGAACGGGGCGAGGAACGAGGAACTCTCGCCTGGCCAAAGACATTAGCCTACGTCATTTTTATCTGACGACCTCGCTTCAACCAAGGAAAGCATTAGTCGGCAGCGTTCAGGGCATCCTTCTTTCGACGGCCGCAAGACGGGGCGAGGAACGAGGAACCCAGAGTGGCCAGACTGGCGAGTACTCTGGGTGAGCCTGGAAAGCGGAACGTTACTTTTGCTCCATGCAACTACCATCGTCCTGGCAAACTACGCGCAAACCAACTCCGATCCCGATTTCTGTCTGCAACTACCATCGTCCTGGGAAACTACACCTAAACTAACTCGCGTCTCCATTTCTGTGTGGAACTACGATCTCGTTGGTACCGAGATGCGTGGATGTTGCAGACATTGAACCGCGACCGGCTTTGGCCGCTCGCGGAAAAACTCTCTCCAAATTTTGTTGCTTCGAACTTGTAAACGTTGCACTTGTAAGCGTTGAACTTTTAAATATTTGAACTTAAAAACCTTGAACTTCAACAACTTGAACTTTGAAACTTGAACCTTAAATATTTGAACTTCAAAAATTTGAACTTTCAAACTTGAACCTTAAATATTTGAACTTAAAAATCTAGAACTTCAATTTTTTCGAACTTCAAATTTTTTGAACATATTTTTTTCTTGCGAAAGATACAAGTTAGTTGTAACAGTAGAACGGTCGGCTTCGCCGTTCTACTGCTACAACCAACCGTTCTACCATTACACTACGATGTAACTTCTACTTGTTTAAGTTCTCTACTTTTCTTTCTTTCCGCGGAACGTGTAAGACGTTCTTACGTGTTACGTGTAAACGCGTTCTTACACGGAACGTGTAAGACGATTTACTTCTTACTAGTTCAATCTTTTCGCTTTTCTTTTTTTCTTGTGAAATAACTAAATCCATTGAGGTCGTAGGGCGGCCGGCGAAGCCGGAGTCTATGACTACCCCATAATTTATTTTTTACTTCGTCAACTTTTCCATTTGTTCGTTCTTGCGAAACTTGTCAGGAAATCATAGTCTTAGAACGGCAAAGCTGGCCGTTCCAAGACTGTACCTCCACGTAACTTTTCCAAGTTACTTGCAATTCTTTTTCCTCCTTGGAAGCTGCATCGTGTCGAACTTTAGTTTCTCGAACTTGTTTTCGTCGAATCTTCTCCTTCGAACATTTCTTTCCCGAACTTTAATTTCTCGAACCTTAAATTTCTCGAACTTTTTTTTTTTTTAATCGTCGTACGGCTATCGTGGATGCGATCGATGGTACACCGACGACTGCGTTTGTTTCATCGTCAAATCGTTCGTTTTCGCGACTCGAATCGCACTTTTTATTCGACCGACGAAAATTCGACTATGTACGCCAATGGCGGAAAGAGCGGGTGCAAGGGCGTAAGGTCTGTTTTTTCTGCAGAAACCTCGACTTTCGTCCAAGTAGTTCCACGACCACGTTTCGATCAATCTCGAACACGTCGACGTTTTCAATTTTATTCTTTTTTCACGAAACTGTTATGCTTCGAATCTCTCGCGTTTTCTTCGACGCCTGAAAGTAGACTTGAACGTTCAAATTGGCGCCATCTGTGAGTCGCGCGCCGAACTATTACCCGAGTACGTTCGATTCGAATTTTGTTCTCTGTTTGGAAACTTTAATTTTTTGAACTTCGATCGGTCGAACTTTGTCTCTCTTGTCGGCTTTGCCGACCGTTCTGCTACTACACTACGATATAACTTCTACTTGTTTAATTTCTCTACTTTTCTTTCTTTCCGCGGAACGTGTAAGACGATTCAAGTCGTAGGGCGGCCGACGAATCCTGCCGATCTACAATTACACAACAGTTTACTTCTTACTAGTTCAATCTTTTCGCTTTTCTTTTTTTCTTGTGAAACAACTAAATCCATTGAAGTCGTAGGGCGGCCGGCGAAGTTCGTAACACGATGAAAGCAGTGTCGCCAAATTCTAGTAATTTCATGATGGTAAATATCCATGACCAATATCCACTTACGGGATTGTGTGTGAGATATCTGTAAAAAATATAATCAGTTATACGATGAATGTAAGTTAGTACAAAAGGTACTACAGATTCGTTTTCTGATATTCATTGGTTTTTTAGATAAAAGAAAGGCTTATTTCTTAAAAATCAAAGTTTACGATTATCGGTGAAGAAAATTCTAAAGGGTCACACATATACATACATAGAGTGTTACCAGATGTTATTTTTTATATTTTGTTATTATATTTATTACATTTATTATGTTATATTTATTATATTTATTATATATTTATTATATTTTATCATAAAATGTTTAATTTTATTGAAATAATTAGTATAATATTTACTACGATAGTGCTACGTGCATGTATATTTATATTATGTGTAATTATCATTAAAAATTTATAAAGAAAAGTTTCTATATATATCATATTATATCATATTATAAAGCTTTCTTAATATATTTGCTTGATGGATATGTTTTAGTGTTCTAGTGCTAAACAAGAATCTGGACTAGATATTTTTGTATGTTATTATGTTTTTGTTTGTACTTCGTTTAATTGTGGTTAATAATAACGAATATGAAAGTGGTAATTCAAGTTCTTCCATTTTTTGAAAGAAGAAATCCCTGTTACGAAATAAAATCAGCATTTCAAATCTCGAGAGTTTCGAGTTTTGAAAATTCCGACTTTGTAATTTCCAAATTCGCGTTTCGAGAATTTAGAATTTAGTTTGCTACCTTGTATCAATAAAAGTGGACATTAATTTTTTTAACATTATATTTTCAAAAAATTGGATTTGCTGGTGATGTTATACTTCAATGCAAATGTGTGACATAATCTAATCTAATCTGAAATTAAATTAAAGTAAAATAATTTGAAAATAGGTCCAAATCTTGGTCTCGCTTTGTACGTAAATCATGTTTTGATGATTTAGAATCACACGTATAATAAATGTATTTTCCAACGCTCTTCAAATTCAGATTTTACAATAATTATTATGTCCCATTCAATTGAAAAATTATTATACAGAGATACTTCACAGAATGACTAGTATTAAATTGTAATAAATAAATTTTTAATAATGCAGAATGATTAACGAATAGACTGTTTTATAATTAGCATTATGAACAATTATACGAAATTTGATTTTTATTTGGATCCTTATACTTTTGAAATAGAAATCTTCTAAATGTCGAATATAAAAACCTTAAAACACTGTTTTAAAGAATTAGATACAAAAGTGCAATTACCTAGACATACAAACGCTGTGGTAGAACTCATGATGCTTTAATTCGTAGAGAAGTTCTGGGAAAACTCTACTGAAACTTAAAGTAGATACTAGTGCGAGTACTATGTTCCATAAAATCAGCAGGCCTCTTAGTTCAAATTTTGCTTTACTTGACATATATAACTGTCCTTCAAAAATCAGCAGGATATAAATGGCACAGAAATAAAAACATGTTGAAAAAAGGTCTTTCATTAACGCTTGAGTCTCCGCATAATTGAAATTCTTCTCAAAATTGAACACATAAGAGTAATTGGGCAATGTGACCTGCATACGATCCATGGGAATGCTGAACTTTTATGTTGGAATACCTTTTTTATTCCCTCGATGGTCAGAGAAAAATTAGAAGACACTCACTGCTGCCAGTCTAAGATAAAAAAGAGAAAATAATTATTGAATGCTCCTTCGATTGTGTTAAAAATATAGAAAATATTTGATAGTTAAGAATTTGTATTTACTTCGAAAATTGTTTTTCAAAAGTGCCTTAATTCCACACAATGCTTGAGATAATGAAAGAAACAGAATAAATTGCATAATTATTAAACTTCATTCGCAATGATAATAACATTTAAAACATTGTAAGATCCATGTACATGTTATGCATATTATCAGTGTATTGTTTTCATATTTTCTAATTATTTCTTCCATTTTGTTCGCATATTTTTCACATATGTTTCTATGTATCTATGTATATTGTTACTCATACTAATACTACATAAAATTTCGCGAACTAGACGTTAAGCTTATGACGCATGACATAAGTATTCGATCAATGGTATTTTCAGATAATTAACAATAACCATTTCTTTCATATTAAATTGCATGTATCTGCCATACGCCCTATGAATCAGAAGCCTTCCCACTACTTGCAAAAATCTGATAACAGTTCATATAAATAGAGCCCGGAGAAATAAAGGAGACAGTCAATTTATAAAATCCTCAGCTTGCGTCTATTCTGTCATTAATCTAATTTTTGGCGTTAATAAGTATTTCATATCAGTTGTTTTCAAATGTTTCAAATGTTTCAACGTAAGAAGTTCACATTCTCATTGTTATGACACGGTTTCACGGATTCGACGTTCGCTTTCATTATGAACAGTTACGAGGGTAAGGATAGTTCAGGTTGATATTCGAAACGTATCGAAATTGGACCTCGACGTAGTTTTGGTGATCGAGTTATATATTTGAAATGATTGACTGATCGATTGAAAGACACTATGTCACAATGCTTGATTGCTGGCGAGATTGCTACAGAAAGGCTTACTCATTCCGATCGATTGTTGTCGATATTGTCGAAGAAGAACTATGGAACGACGACTGATTGTTGTCTAGAAAGAACTGACTCGAGATGCATCAATCGGTTACTTATACAGCTCAAAGAGTGCAAACCAGTTCGCTATCTGGATATTCTTAATGATGAATTGTATCAACGCACTTCGTTTGTAGACTCAGGTACGTTAACGAGTTCCCTTCGAGAGAGCCTTGACCTTTAATAGTAACAAAACTTGATCATGGATGTTGTTTGTCACATTGGTTCTATCTAAGATGCCGTGTGAACAAAACATTAATTTCTATTGACGATTGTGATCTTCGATGACTTCATAATGTCATTACCGTTACGGTTCAGAACTTTTTCGGATCGCCGAACTCTAATAAATTGTATTGGAATAATGATTCTTGACAATGATCAATGTTTCCTTAAAATCTTCATACTGCGCAACACTCGTTATAATCATTGTTTCAATTTATGTCTATAACGCTTTCATTAAGCTTATACGAACCATTTTGTTGATTTACATTTTTCCTTTTTTTTTTTTTTTTTTTTTTTAGTAAAGTCATGTTATCACATTGCAGTGATTTTTTTCTTGCAGTTATATAAAATGATACGTATAAAATGATTCTATTCGGATAATAGAACGTTTGCATATTTGGATATTGGAATAAAAAAAAAAAATCTACTACAATGTTGCTAATTATCGGGCAACTATTTCACATCGGTTTCAAATATTACAGATAAAGTTATTGAGTGCTTCTTTCCTTGTACATGCAACTAAGAACATGAGCGTACTGAAATTGCAGTAAAATTCATACATCTCCCATTCCAGATATTTTATATAACATCGCATACTATTATTTCATTGGTATTTTCTTATTATATTATAAGTCTCTTTACATATTCATAAATTCCATACATTTAAAATTTAAAAAAAAAATGCAAATTTTATATATACCGGGTGAATCATTTAAGATTAGAGGTTAAGACATCATTTATACAATATATCCAAAATATTTTGAGATAAAGTTGAATGGTTTCAAGGGGGGTGTAGATTATTGATGTAATTATCATTTCTGAATGTAGATTCATAGAAAGCATTTAAAGGTTAAATTCGCTTTTTTCTTTTAAATGAAATCTGGATATTACTCCACTGACGTTAACTAATGTTAACCGTTAAACATTCTTTAAGAAGTAGATGACAGAAGTATCGAGGTATGTTTAGTTCTCACTTTGAGCACATTTGATAATAATTGTCACATAACAGTGAAATAAATATTTGGATTATTCTATTTGGTTACTCTAATCACACTGAATAATCAATGTTACACAATTAAACATAACACTATCTTCGGTTGTTACTAATACTGTTATTACAGGCAAAGTCGATACTCTATGAGTATTACTCCCCCCCAATCGTGGACCGAAAAAATACATTGTATGCGAGGTCTACTCATATACCTTGTCTGTGCCACGAATGAGGTATATGAATAGACATTGCATCCTACGGATTTTCGTGGCCCGTGACCTGAAATACCGACACATTAAAAAATCACTGGTTTTTTTAGTGCATCCTACGTTCAGACAACGGTAAGTTGGGGAACTAGTTAATGAACCACCAATATGGCTTTGAAACCTGTTACAGTATTGTCAAACATTCAATAAGATCCGTTCGACGATTCTCGTCAGTGTCCGGCGTGAGATTGTGTTCGGAACCCCTTTAACTGTAAGAACCCTTTTTTTCTTATAATGATAGAACTGAATGTATGAAAAATCTCTGATGACCAATGGATTTAATAAAAACTTTTTTGACTGTTAACCATCAATCAGTGCGTTTCGCTTTACTTTACTTGTGTTCAACTCGTGGTTACGAAACTGTTGGAATATATCTATGAATGATGTAACTTGTGTGAGTGTGAGTGTGATTGTCTTTTGTAAACTAAACAAATGAAATCTGGCTTCGCGTTCTGGATTTGGTCACAAGGCGTCGTTCCGAAAATACCTATGTATGCTTCATATATATATTATATTATCGCGTATTCATACTTAAATAAAATATTAATCTAAATAAACTCTGACAAGTACCTGTTTATTTTATTAATAATTTGTTATCCATCTTTAAAAATTTTATATTTTATTGATGAATTATTAAATCCTTATTTTTCGATTAAAGCTATTGGTCATCAATGATATTCATCATATGAATACTTACAAAAATGTTCGAATACTTACCTTCTAAACACTAAACAATAGAAGTATACATGTTGATTGAAAGTAAATGCAGTATATAATATAATACTAACAGCGCAAATATCGAGAATTGATATTCAGAATTTGGAGTGAATCGGATGACAATTGAGAAAGTTATGTAACATTCACTATCAAGATATACTAAAAGAGGCATATTTGAATGACATATATATATTCTCTACGTAATTAATTTTAAACTAATATTTAATTGGTCCGGCGTCAATTTCAATTCTGTTGCTTGTTATATAATAACTTTTACTTTCATAGCCAGAGGTATTTCAAAAATCTTTTATTCTAATATATCCAGTAACGTTATGTTATGGTTTATTAATCTTCTGTTAATTTCCGCCAATATAATGCTTGATGAGATCAGTGTCAGGATTTTGAACAACCCTTTTAATAATTCTGACATTATGGAGTTATTGTTATCCTAGGAATGAAAATTTTCCACTAACACTACTTTTATAATAGTTTTTAAGTCTTTTAAGTTTTTTTTTCTTTAAAATATTTAAATATTTACATTTATCTTAAATTCCATTTATGTACCCTTACCTCATCACAGAACCGCCGCCGTCATTATGCAATAAGACGTAAATTTTAGTTTTCCCAAATTGGACATTGAATATTCTCGAAACATGACAACAAAATTCCATAACATAATTTAGAGTGAACATCGTTTCAGAGTTACTGGCAATTGTCGAATTTTATATTTAAAGAGTTCAGATCTTGTATATAATAATCCTCTCGAATCTAGTAGTCAGTTTCTGTGATTTGTTAATAAAACAATTGTTAAGATCTTCCTGTAATAATTCGGCACTCTGCCTGTAAGATTTTCCATTTTTATATAATTCTCATATTAATTTCCTTTAGCATGTCTACGTTTCCGAATTCTTTTAACTCATTATCATTGTGCAAATCAGAGCATCTATGCAAGATGTTTCTATATTAAATCTATCAATATTAATAGTTGTTAAATCGCTTGTCCTCTAACTGTTCAAATACTTTAATGACTTTTGTTCGGTACATCATTACATATGCATTGGTACATAACAATTTAAAATATATGTAGGTGATTCTAATTTTTTTTTATTTGTTTGAGTTAAATTTATGGTAAAGATTCGTGATGAGGGGAGAGGCGAAGAAATTACTTTGTTGTTTTAGAAAGCAGTTCCCAGAAATTGATTGTTTTTGTTACTTTTCGTCTACAATATAATATCGTAAACAATATAAGAAGATTTTCTAGTAAGTAAATATAATAATATTTGTCTCATTTGTCATACTTAGTATACTGCGTAAATATAATAAAACTAAAAATTTGAAAGAAATTTATTTCTATGATATAAGCAAATAAGAATATTCCCTAATAAATGGAGACAAAATAACAATGATAATTTAAAATTTAGTTAGTTATAAATTATCATTAAGAATGTTTTCTGAAGTACCAGAAAATGTTCAAAACATTTTATATATTTATCATTATATATATATTTAGAATTTTAATAGAATATTAATGTAATTAATATTATAGAATTAATGATAGAATTGAATAGAATGTTGATAGAGTTTTAATATTTTAGCGAAGACTCGTCGATGACTTCGTGAAGCAAGTACAGAATTCGAATGTAACTTCACGTTATTGTATTCTATTAATTTATCTTATTAATCGAATTTATCTTTCTTTTCCTCTTTTAAGAAACAAGCCGATGTATTAGAATATATCTATTTCTTTTCTATTTCATATTTCAATTTTAATTTCGATAGAAAAATTATTTTGAAGTACAATATTCTTTATATGAAGCATGAGATAAATGAGCAATACATTATTGTCTTATATAAATAATTGGTACATTATTATTTGACTCTTTAGAAAGAAAGTTACTCTTCATTTACTCTAATTCACTCTAATTTACTTTTTATCAAAGATTCAAATCGCTTACATAAAAAGAATGAATCTAACATTTTTGGCAAAATTACTAAACTTATTAGTAATTAATAAATTCTTCTATTGTGCTCGATAGTCGTTCGTTGTGAACATTTATTTAAATATGTCTAAAAGAATTAGTTAACTTAAATTTAATTGGAAATTTGTTAAGAATTACATAATCAATTCTTATCAATACTAGGAGAAAAATGTACATATGTTCCAGTTACTAAAAGCAATATTAAATTCTGCAAAATTAAGGAGAGAAGTTAAAGTCTTATTCTGTATTATAAAGCAATTAAGGTTACAACGACTCTATAGAGGATTAACTTTATTTAGAGCAATATTAATTTCCTTTTCCAACTGAAGATATTCCGACGCACAGACAAGAATTATTTTAGTCCATTTGTTTTTTAAATTTTACAACAAATCCAGTCATGTTTTGTACTATCTGTATAGATTACTGAACTCAATATTTTCTGCAAGTTCTGTAAATTTATTTCTTTTTTTCTTCTTGGAAATCTTTCTGATTAGAGCTACTATGGCGTAGAATTACGATAGATTTTATTGTTAACAATTCCTTTCTTAGTTGTATGCATCTTAATAACATTATTACTATATCCAAGGAAACAGAATATTTTTACTAAAACTATTTATATTTAAACAATAACATATAATAATTTTCTTCCAAATGGTTATTTACTTCATTAAAATTGATTTTATATTGAAAGATTTTACATTGAGAGTATTATATTCAACGTTTATATTAAATGATATACAATATTCTTTCTCTATGCCTATATTGACAAGGAAAAAGTGACCAGAATTATATGTCATTAACTTACATATTAATATTGTTTGCTATGTTTAGTAAAGAAAAAAATTAAGTCAAGATTGGACATTGTGTTATTATTGAAATATACATATGTGGTTGATTTACGATTATGGAGAAATAAGTTCGAACTATTGAAAATATTTAGAAGTCTAATATCATTAGTATTAGTTTTATCGCATTTCAACTTTCATGATGCGAGTTAGGACCCTTCATCCCTTAAAACTGTGTAATTGTCTTTATCAATATTATTAAAAACCTCATTCTATTGTAATTGTGAAGGAATCGAATCTGGAATTCTAACAGATAATCAAGTTAATTACTAATTTTACATTTTATATCTTTATATAAGCCAAATCTATATCAAAAATTGATATTATTTAGATTTACAAATGCTAAATTGTTCCGTTTCAAACCAATGATCCCACCTCTTGAATCATTGACTAACTAGCATAGACTGG
>JAUCRC010000204.1:0-14302 GCA_032399595.1 Tetragonula carbonaria | reverse complement strand
TTCATATCACGAAACTTTGAAGAAACGATGAAATTCAACGAAATAACGTGTTTCGCAATGAAAGTAGATAGATATCCATGAAAACATCAAAGTTAAGCTGAATTTCGCTAAATCATGGTTATTTCACGAAACATTCATGAAACGATGAAATTCAACGAAATCACGTGTTTCGCAGTGAAAGTAGCTTGATATCTGTGAATACATCAAAATTAAGCTGAATCTTCGGTATATCATGGTTATTTCACGAAACATTCATGAAACGATGAAATTCAACGCAATAACGTGTTTCGCAGTGAAAGTAGCTAGATATCATGAAAACATCAAATAGCCTAAATCTTCGCTAAATCATGGTTATTACTAGAAACATTCATGAAACGAGTAAATCAAAGAAATAACGTGTTTCGCAGTGAAAGTAGTGATAACCATGAAAACATCAAAATTAAGCTAAATCTCCGCTAAATCATATTTATATCACGAAACTTTGAAGAAACGATGATATTCAACGAAATAACGTGTTTCGCAATGAAAGTAGCTAGATAACCATGAAAACATCAAAATTAAGCAAAATCTCCGCTAAATCATATTTATATCACGAAACTTTGAAGAAACGATGATATTCAACGAAATAACGTGTTTCGCAATGAAAGTAGCTAGATATCCATGAAAACATCAAAGTTAAGCTGAATTTCGCTAAATCATGGTTATTTCACGATACATTCCTGAAACGATGAAAGTCAACGAAATAACGTGTTTCGCAGTGAAAGTAGATAGATATTCATGAAAGCATCTAAATAAGGCTAAATCTTCGCTAAATCATGGTTATTTCACGAAACATTCATGAAACGACGGAATTCAACGAAATAACGTGTTTCGCAGCGAAAGTAGCTTGATATCTGTGAATACATCAAAATTAAGCTGAATCTTCGGTATATCATGGTTATTTCACGAAACATTCATAAAGCGATGAAATTCAACCAAATAATGTGTTTCGCAGTGTAAGTATTTTGATATCTAGGAAAACATCAAAATTAAGTTAAATCTTCGCTAAATCATGGTTATTTTACGTAACATTCATGAAACGTTGAAATTCACCGAAAGAACGTGTTTCGCAGTGAAAGTAGCTTGATATCTACGAAAACATCTAAATTCAGCAAAATCTACGTTAAATGATTTTTATTTCAGGTAACATTAATGAAACGATGAAATTCAACGAAATAACTTGTCTTGCAGTGAAAGTAGCTTGACACCTATGAAAACATCAATATTAAGCTAAATCTTCGCTGAATCATGGTTATTTCACGAAACATACATGAAACGATTAAATTCAACGAAAAAACCTGTGTTGCAGTGAATGTAGAGAGATATCCACGAAAACATCAAAATTAAGCTGAATCTTCGCTAAATCATTGTTATTTCAGGAAACATTCATGAAACGTTGAAATTCAAAGAAATTACGTGTTTCGTAGTGAAAGCATCAAGATAACCATGAAAACATCAAAATTAGGCTAAATCTTCGCTAAATCGTGGTTATTTCAAGAAACATTCATGAAACGATGACATTCAACGAAATAACGTGTTCCAGTGAAAAGTATGATATCTATGAAAACAATAAAATTAAGCTAAATCTTCGGTAATTATGGTTATTTCACGAAACATTCATGAAACGATGAAATTCAACGAAATAACGTGTTTCGCAGTGAAAGTAGCTTGATATCTGTGAATACATCAAAATTAAGCTGAATCTTCGGAATATCATGGTTATTTCACGAAACATTCATGAAACGATGAAATTCAACGGAATAACGTGTTTCGCAGTGAAAGTAGCTTGATATCTAGGAAAACATCCAAATTCAGCAAAAGCTTCGTTAAATCATTTTTATTTCAGGAAACATTAATGAAACGATGAAATTCAACGAAATAGCGTGTTTCGCATAGAGAGTAGCTTGACACCTATGAAAACATCAAAATTAAGCTAAATCTTCGCTGAATCATGGTTATTTCACGAAACATACATGAAACCATTAAATTCAACGAAAAAACCTGTGTCGCAGTGAATGTAGAGAGATATCCATGAAAACATCAAAATTAAGCTGAATCTTCGATAAATCATGGTTATTTCAAGAAACATTCATGAAACGATGAAATTCACCGAAATAACCTGTTTCGCAGTGAAAGTAGCTTGACATCTATGAAACCATCAAAATTAGGCTAAATCTTCGCTAAATCATGGGTATTTCACGAATCATTCATGAAACGATGTAATTCGACGAAATAACGTGTTTCGCAGTCAAAGTAGCTAGATATCCATGAAAACATCAAAATTAGCCTAAATCTTCGCTAAATCATGGTTATTACTAGAAACATTCATGAAACGAGTATATTCAAAGAAATAACGTGTTTCGCAGTGAAAGTAGCTAGATAACCATGAAAACATCAAAATTAAGCAAAATCTCCGCTAAATCATATTTATATCACGAAACTTTGAAGAAACGATGATATTCAACGAAATAATGTGTTTCGCAATGAAAGTAGCTAGATATCCATGAAAACATCAAAGTTAAGCTGAATTTCGCTAAATCATGGTTATTTCACGAAACATTCCTGAAACGATGAAAGTCAACGAAATAACGTGTTTCGCAGTGAAAGTAGATAGATATTCATGAAAGCATCTAAATAAGGCTAAATCTTCGCCAAATTATGGTTATTTCACGAAACATACATGAAGCAATGAAATTCAACGAAATAACGTGATTCGCATTAAAAGAAGCTTGATATCTATGAAACCATCCAAATTTAGCTAAATCTTCGCTAAATTATGGTTATTTCACGAAACATTCTTGAATCGATGAAATTCAACCAAATAATGTGTTTCGCAGTGTAAGTATTTTGATATCTATGAAAACATCAAAATTAAGTTAAATCTTCACTAAATCATGGTTATTTTACGTAACATTCATGAAACGATGAAATTCACCGAAATAACGTGTTTCGCAGTGAAAGTAGCTTGATATCTACGAAAACATCAAAATTCAGCAAAATCTACGTTAAATCATTTTTATTTCAGGTAGCATTAATGAAACGATGAAATTCAACGAAATAACTTGCTTCGCAGTGAAAGTAGCTTGACACCTATGAAAACATCAATATTAAGCTAAATCTTCGCTGAATCATGGTTATTTCACGAAACATACATGAAACGATTAAATTCAACGAAAAAACCTGTGTTGCAGTGAATGTAGAGAGATATCCACGAAAACATCAAAATTAAGCTGAATCTTCGCTAAATCATTGTTATTTCAGGAAACATTCATGAAACGATGACATTCAACGAAATAACGTGTTTCGCAGTGAAAGTAGCTAGATATCCATGAAAACTTCAAAACTAAGCTAAATCATCGCCAAATCATGATTATTTCACGAAACATTCATGAAACGATGATATTCAACGAAATAACCTGTTGCGCAGTGAAAGTAGCCTGATATCTATGAAAACATCAAAATTAAGTTAAATCTCCGCTAAATCATGGAAATTTCACGAAACATTGAAGAAACGATGAAATTCAACGAAATAACGTGTTTCGCAATGAATGTAGCTATATATCCGAACAACATCAAAATTCAGCTGAATCTTCGCTAAATCATGGTTAATTCACGAAACATTCATGAAACGTTGAAAATCAAGGAAAAAACGTGTTACGCTGTGCAATTAGCGTGAAATCTATGAAAACATTATAATTATGCTAAATCCTGTCTGAATCATGGTTATTTCACGAAACATTCATGAAACTTTGAAATTCTAAGAAATAACGTGTTTCGAAGGGAAAGTAGCATGAAATCGATGAAAACATCAAAATTAAGCTAAATCTTCGCTAAATAATGCTTATTTCACGAAACATTCATGAAACGATGAAATTTAACGAAATAACGTGTTTCGCAGTGAAAGTAGCTTGGAATCTATGAAAACATCAAAATTAAACTAAATCATGTCTGAATAATCGTTATTTCACGAAACATTCATGAAACGATGAAATTCGACGAAATAACGTGTTTCGCAGTGAAAGTAGCTTGATATCAATGAAAACATCAAAATTAAGCTAAATCTTCGCTAAATTATGGTTTTTTCACGAAACATACATGAAGCAATGAAATTCAACGAAATAACGTGATTCGCATTAAAAGAAGCTTGATATCTATGAAAACATCCAAATTAAGCTAAATCTTCGCTAAATTACGATTATTTTACGTAACATTCATGAAACGATGAAATTCACCGAAATAACGTGTTTCGCAGTGAAAGTAGCTTGATATCTACGAAAACATCTAAATTCAGCAAAATCTACGTTAAATCATTTTTTTTTCAGGCAACATAAATGAAACGATGATATTCAACGAAATAACGTGTTTCGCAGTGGAAGTAGCTTGACACCTATGAAAAGATCAAAATTAAGCTAAATCTTCGCTGAATCATGGTTATTTCACGAAACATACATGAAACGATTAAATTCAACGAATAAACCTGTGTCGCAGTGAATGTAGGGAGATATCCATGAAAACATCAAAATTAAGCTGAATTATCGCTAAATAATTGTTATTTCACGAAACATTCATGAAACATTGAAAATCAAGAAAATAACGTGTTACGCAGTGCAAGTAGCGTGAAATCTATGAAAACATCAAAATTATGCTAAATCCTGTCTGAATAATGGTTATTTCACGAAACTATCATGAAACGATCAAATTCAACGAGATATCGTGTTTCGCAGTGAAAGTAGCTTGATATCCATGAAAACATCAAAATTAAGCTAAATCTACTCTAAATCATGGTTATTTCACGAAACATTCATGAAACGATTAAATTCAACGAAATAACGTGTTTCGCAGTGAAAGTAGCTTGACATCTAAGAAACCATCAAAATTAGGCTAAAACTTCGCTAAATCGTGGGTATTTCACGAATCATTCATGATACAATGAAATTCAACGAAATAACGTGTTTCGCAATGAAAGTAGCTAGATATCCAAGATAACATCAAAATTAAGCTGATTCTTCGCTTAATCATGGTTATTTCACGAACATTCATGAAACGTTGAAATTCAAGGAAATAACGTGTTTCGCAGTGAAAGTAGCTTGATATCTATGAATACATCAAAATTATGCTAAAACTCCGCTAAATCATGTTTATTTCACGAAACATTCATTAAACGACGAAATTCAACGAAATAACGAGTTTCGCAGTGAAAGTAGGAAGATATCTATGAAAACATCAAAATTAAGCAAAATCTTCGCTTATCATGGTTATTCCACGAACATTCATGAAACGATGAAATTAAACGTAATAAAGTGTTTCGCAGTGAAAGTAGCTAGATATCCATGAAAACGTCAAAATTAGGCTAAATCTTTGCAAAATAATGGTTATTTTACGAAACATTCATGATACGATGAAATTCAACCAACAACGTATTCGCAGTGAAAGTAGCTAGATAACCATGAAAACATCAAAATTAAGCTTAATCTACGCTAAATCATGGTTATTTCACGACACATTCATGAATCGATGAAATTCAACGAAATAACATGTTTCGTAGTGAAAGTAGCAAGTTATCTATGAAAACATCAAAATTAACCTAAATCTTCGCTAAATTATGGTTATTTCACGAAACGTACTTGAATCGATGAAATTCAACCAAATAATGTGTTTCGCAGTGAAAGTATTTTGATATCTATGAAAACATCAAAATTAAGTTAAATCTTCGCTAAATCATGGTTATTTTACGTAACATTCATGAAACGATGAAATTCACCGAAATTACGTGTTTCGCAGTGAAAGTAGCATGATATCTGCGAAAACATCTAAATTCAGCAAAATCTTCGTTAAATCATTTTTATTGCAGGTAACATTAATGAAACGATGAAATTCAACGAAATAACGTGTTTCGCAGTGAAAGTAGCTTGACACCTATGAAAACATCAAAATTAAGCTAAATCTTCGCTGAGTCATGGTTATTACACGAAACATACATGGAACGATTAAATTCAACGAAAAAACCTGTGTCGCAGTGAATGTAGAGAGATATCCATGAAAACATCAAAATTAAGCTGAATCTTCGCTAAATCATGGTTATTTCACGAAACATTCATGAAACGTTGAAATTCAAAGAAATAACGTGTTTCGATGTGAAAGTATCTAGATATTCATGAAAACATCAAAACTAGGCTATATCTTCGATAAATCATGGTTATTTCAAGAACATTCATGAAACGTTTAAATTCAACGAAATAACGTGTTTCTAGTGAAAGTATCTTGATATCTATGAAAACATCAAATTTAAGCTATATCTTCGCTAAATCATGGTTATTTCACGAAACATTCATGAAACGATGAAATTCAACGAAATAACGTGTTTCGCAGTGAAAGTAGCTAGATATCTATGAAAACATCAAAATTAGAGCTGAATTTTCGCTAAAATTGTTATTTCACGAAACAATCATGAAACGATGAAATTCACCGAAATAACGTGTTTCGCTGTGTAAAGAGCTTGATATGTATGAAACATCAAATTTAAGTTAAATTTTAGCTCAATTATTGTTATTACACGAAACATTCAAGAAACGATGTAATTTAAACGAAATAACGTGTTTCGCAGTGAAGTATCTTGATATCTATGAAAACATCAAATTTAAGCAATACCATTGCTAAATCATAGTTATTTCACGAAACATTCATGAATCGATGAAATTTAACGAAATAACGTGTTTGGCAATGAAAATAGCTAGATAACCATGAAAACACCGAAATTAAGCTAAATCATCGCTAAATCATGGTTATTTCACGAAACATTCATGAAACGTTGAAATTCAACGAAATAATGTGTTTCGCAGTGAAAGTAGTTTGAAATCTATGAAAACATCCAAATTAGGCTAAATCTTTCCAAAATCATTGTTATTTCAAGAAGCATTCATGAAACGATGCAATTCAACGAAATAACGTGTTTCGCAGTGAAAGTAGCTTGAAATCTTTGAAAACATCAAAATTAGGCTAAATCTTCGCTAAGTTATGGTTATTTCACGAAACATTCATGAAACGATGAAATTCAACGAAATAACCTCTTTCGCAGTGAAAGTAGTTAGATACCCATGAAAACATCAAAATCATTATAAATCATCGCTTAATCATGATTATTACACGAAACATTCATCATACGATGAAATTCAACGAAATAACGTGTTTCGCAGTGAAAGTAGTAAGATATCTACGAAAACACAAAATTAAGTTAAATTTCCGCGAAATCATGGTTATTTCAGGAAACAATCATGAGACGATGTAATTCAACGAAATAACGTGTTTCTCAGTGAAAGTAGCTTGATATCTACGAAAACATCAAAATTAAGCTAAATATCCACTAAATCATTATTATTTAAGGAAACAATCATGAAACCATGAAATTCATCAAAATAACGTGTTTCGCAGTGAAAGTAGCTTCGTATCTATGAAACCATCAAAAATTAAGCTTAATCTAGGCTAAACAATTGTTATTTCACGAAACATTCATGAAACGATGAAATTCAACGATATAACGTGTTTCGCAGTGAAAGTAGCATGATATCTATGAATCAAAATTATGAACCTAAATCTCTAAATAGGTTATTTCACGAAATATTCATGAAACGATGAAATTTAACGAAATAACGTGTTTCGCAGTGAAAGTAGCTTGATATCTAGGAAAACATCTAAATTCAGCAAAATCTTCTTTAAATCATTTTTATTTCAGAAAACATTAATGAAACGATGAAATTCAACGAAATAACGTGTTTCGCATAGAGAGTAGCTTGACACCTATGAAAACATCAAAATTAAGCTAAATCTTCGCTGAATCATGGTTATTTCACGAAACATACATGAAACCATTAAATTCAACGAAAAAACCTGTGTCGCAGTGAATGTAGAGAGATATCCATGAAAACATCAAAATTAAGCTGAATCTTCGATAAATCATGGTTATTTCAAGAAACATTCATGAAACGATGAAATTCACCGAAATAACCTGTTTCGCAGTGAAAGTAGCTTGACATCTATGAAACCATCAAAATTAGGCTAAATCTTCGCTAAATCATGGGTATTTCACGAATCATTCATGAAACGATGTAATTCGACGAAATAACGTGTTTCGCAGTCAAAGTAGCTAGATATCCATGAAAACATCAAAATTAGCCTAAATCTTCGCTAAATCATGGTTATTACTAGAAACATTCATGAAACGAGTATATTCAAAGAAATAACGTGTTTCGCAGTGAAAGTAGCTAGATAACCATGAAAACATCAAAATTAAGCAAAATCTCCGCTAAATCATATTTATATCACGAAACTTTGAAGAAACGATGATATTCAACGAAATAACGTGTTTCGCAATGAAAGTAGCTAGATATCCATGAAAACATCAAAGTTAAGCTGAATTTCGCTAAATCATGGTTATTTCACGATACATTCCTGAAACGATGAAAGTCAACGAAATAACGTGTTTCGCAGTGAAAGTAGATAGATATTCATGAAAGCATCTAAATAAGGCTAAATCTTCGCTAAATCATGGTTATTTCACGAAACATTCATGAAACAATGAAATTCAACGAAATAACGTGTTTCGCAGTGAAAGTAGATTGATATTTATGAAAGCATCTAAATTAGGCTAAATCTTCGCTAAATCATGGTTATTTCACGAAACATTCATGAAACGATGAAATTCAACGAAATAACGTGTTTCGCAGTGAAAGTAGCTAGATATCTATGAAAACATCAAAGTTAAGCTGAATTTTCGATAATCATGGTTATTTCACGAAACATTCCTGAAACGATGAAAGTCAACGAAATAACGTGTTTCGCAGTGAAAGTAGATAGATATTCATGAAAGCATCTAAATAAGGCTAAATCTTCGCCAAATTATGGTTATTTCACGAAACATACATGAAGCAATGAAATTCAACGAAATAACGTGATTCGCATTAAAAGAAGCTTGATATCTATGAAACCATCCAAATTTAGCTAAATCTTCGCTAAATTATGGTTATTTCACGAAACATTCTTGAATCGATGAAATTCAACCAAATAATGTGTTTCGCAGTGTAAGTATTTTGATATCTATGAAAACATCAAAATTAAGTTAAATCTTCACTAAATCATGGTTATTTTACGTAACATTCATGAAACGATGAAATTCACCGAAATAACGTGTTTCGCAGTGAAAGTTGCTTGATATCTACGAAAACATCAAAATTCAGCAAAATCTACGTTAAATCATTTTTATTTCAGGTAGCATTAATGAAACGATGAAATTCAACGAAATAACGTGTTTCGCAGTGGAAGTAGCTTGACACCTATGAAAACATCAAAATTAAGCTAAATCTTCGCTGAATCATGGTTATTTCACGAAACATACATGAAACGATTAAATTCAACGAAAAAATCTGTGTCGCGGTGAATGTAGGGAGATATCCATGAAAACATCAAAATTAAGCTGAATTATCGCTAAATAATTGTTATTTCACGAAACATTCATGAAACATTGAAAATCAAGAAAATAACGTGTTACGCAGTGCAATTAGCGTGAAATCTATGAAAACATCAAAATTATGCTAAATCCTGTCTGAATAATGGTTATTTCACGAAACTATCATGAAACGATCAAATTCAACGAGATATCGTGTTTCGCAGTGAAAGTAGCTTGATATCCATGAAAACATCAAAATTAAGCTAAATCTACTCTAAATCATGGTTATTTCACGAAACATTCATGAAACGATTAAATTCAACGAAATAACGTGTTTCGCAGTGAAAGTAGCTTGACATCTATGAAACCATCAAAATTAGGCTAAATCTTCGCTAAATCATGGGTATTTCACGAATCATTCATGATACGATGAAATTCAACGAAATAACGTGTTTCGCAATGAAAGTAGCTAGATATCCAAGAAAACATCAAAATTAAGCTGATTCTTCGCTTAATCATAGTTATTTCACGAAACATTCATGAAACGATGAAATTTAAGGAAATAACGTGTTTCGCAGTGAAAGTAGCTTGATATCTATGAATACATCAAAATTATGCTAAAACTCCGCTAAATCTTGTTTATTTCACGAAACATTCATTAAACGACGAAATTCAACGAAATAACGTGTTTCGCAGTGAAAGTAGGAAGATATCTATGAAAACATCAAAATAAAGCAAAATCTTCGCTTATCATGGTTATTTCACGAACATTCATGAAACGATGAAATTAAACGTAATAAAGTGTTTCGCAATGAAAGTAGCTAGATATCCATGAAAACGTCAAAATTAGGCTAAATCTTTGCAAAATAATGGTTATTTTACGAAACATTCATGATACGATGAAATTCAACGAAATAACGTATTTCGCAGTGAAAGTATTTAGATATCCATGAAAACCTCAAAATTAAGCTTAATCTACGCTAAATCATGGTTATTTCACGACACATTCATGAATCGATGAAATTCAACGAAATAACATGTTTCGAAGTGAAAGTAGCAAGTTATCTATGAAAACATCAAAATTATGCTAAATCTTCGCTTAATCATGTTTATTTCATGAAACATTCTCGAAACGATGAAATTCAACGAAATAACGTGTTTCGCAGTGAAAATAGCTTCGTAACTATGAAACCATCAAAATTAAGCTTAATCTCCGCTAAAACATGGTTATTTCACGAAACATTCATGAAACGATGAAATTCAACGGAATAACGTGTTTCGCAGTGAAAGTAGCATGATATCTATGAAAACAATAAAATTAAGCTAAATCTTCGATAAATTATGGTTATTTCACGAAACATTCATGAAACCATGAAATTCAACGAAATAACGTGTGTCGCAGTCAAAGTAGCTTGATATCTATGAAAACATAAAAATTAGGGTAAATCTTCGCTAAATCATGGTTATTTCACGAAACATTCATGAAACGTTGAAATTCGACGAAATAACGTGTTTCGCAGTCAAAGTAGCTAGATATCCAGGAAAACATCAAAATTAGCCTTAATAATCGCTAAATCATGGTTATTGCAAGAAACATTCATGAAACGAGTATATTCAAAGAAATAACTTGTTTCGCAGTGAAAGTAGCTAGATAACCATGAAAACATCAAAATTAAGCAAAATCTCCGCTAAATCATATTCATATCACGAAACTTTGAAGAAACGATGAAATTCAACGAAATAACGTGTTTCGCAATGAAAGTAGATAGATATCCATGAAAACATCAAAGTTAAGCTGAATTTCGCTAAATCATGGTTATTTCACGAAACATTCATGAAACGATGAAATTCAACGAAATAACGTGTTTCGCAGTGAAAGTAGCTTGATATCTGTGAATACATCAAAATTAAGCTGAATCTTCGGAATATCATGGTTATTTCACGAAACATTCATGAAACGATGAAATTCAACGGAATAACGTCTTTCGCAGTGAAAGTAGCTTGATATCTAGGAAAACATCCAAATTCAGCAAAAGCTTCGTTAAATCATTTTTATTTCAGGAAACATTAATGAAACGATGAAATTCAACGAAATAGCGTGTTTCGCATAGAGAGTAGCTTGACACCTATGAAAACATCAAAATTTGCCTAAATCTTCGCTAAATCATGGTTATTACAAGAAACATTCATGAAACGATTATATTCAAAGAAATAACGTGTTTAAAGTAGCTAGATAACCATGAAAACTTCAAAATTAAGCAAAATCTCCGCTCAATCATATTTATATTACGAAACTCAAGAAACGATGAAATTCAACGAAATAACGTGTTTCGCAGTGAAAGTAGCTAGATATCTATGAAAACATCAAAGTTAAGCTAAATCTCCGCTAAATCATGGTTATTTCACGAAACATTCATGACACGATGAAATTCAACGAAATAACGTGTTTCGCAGTGAAAGTAGCTAGATATCTATGAATACATCAAAACTAAGCTAAATCTCCACAGAATCATGTTTATTTCACGAAATATTCATCATACGATGAAATTGAACGAAATAACGTGTTTCGCAGTGAAAGTAGATGATATCAATGTAAACATCAAAATTAAGTTGAACCTTCGCTAATTTATGGTTATTTCACGAAACATACATGAAGCAAAGAAATTCAGCGAAATAACGTGATTCGCATTAAAAGAAGCTTGATATCTATGAAAACATCAAAATTAAGCTAAATCTTCGCTAAATTATGGTTATTTCACGAAACATTCTTGAATCGATGACATTCAACCAAATAATGTGTTTCGCAGTGAAAGTATTTTGATATCTATGAAAACATCAAAATTAAGTTAAATCTTCGCTAAATCATGGTTATTTTACGTAACATTCATGAAACGATGAAATTCACCGAAATTACGTGTTTCGCAGTGAAAGTAGCATGATATCTACGAAAACATCTAAATTCAGCAAAATCTTCGTTAAATCATTTTTATTGCAGGTAACATTAATGAAACGATGAAATTCAACGAAATAACGTGTTTCGCAGTGAAAGTAGCTTGACACCTATGAAAACATCAAAATTAAGCTAAATCTTCGCTGAGTCATGGTTATTACACGAAACATACATGGAACGATTAAATTCAACGAAAAAACCTGTGTCGCAGTGAATGTAGAGAGATATCCATGAAAACATCAAAATTAAGCTGAATCTTCGCTAAATCATGGTTATTTCACGAAACATTCATGAAACGTTGAAATTCAAAGAAATAACGTGTTTCGATGTGAAAGTATCTAGATATTCATGAAAACATCAAAATTAGGCTATATCTTCGATAAATCATGGTTATTTCAAGAAACATTCATGAAACGATGAAATTCAACGAAATAACGTGTTTCGCAGTGAAAGTAGTTAGATATACATGAAAACATCAAAATTAATCTAAATCTCCGCTAAATCATGGATATTTCACGAAACATTGAAGAAACGATGAAGTTCAACGAAATAACGTGTTTCGCAATGAAAGTAGCTAGATTTCCACGAAAACATCAAAATTGAGCTGAATTTTCGCTAAATAATTGTTATTTCACGAAACAATCATGAAACGATGAAATTCACCGAAATAACGTGTTTCGCTGTGTAAGAAGCTTGATATGTATGAAAACATCAAATTTAAGTTAAATTTTAGCTCAATTATTGTTATTACACGAAACATTCAAGAAACGATTAAATTCAACGAAATAACGTGTTTCGCAGTGAAAGTATCTTGATATCTATGAAAACATCAAATTTAAGCAATACCATCGCTAAATCATAGTTATTTCACGAAACATTCATGAAACGATGAAATTTAACGAAATAACGTGTTTCGCAGTGAAAGTAGCTTGATATCTATGAAAACATCAAAATTAAGCAAAACATTCGTTAAATCATGGTTATTTCACGAAACACTCATGATATGATGTAATTCACCGAAATAAAGTATTTCGCATTGAAAGTATTTAGATATCCATGAAATATCAAAATTAACCTAAATCTACGCTAAATCACGGTTATTTCACGACACATTCATCAATCGAAGAAATTCAACGAAATAATGTGTTTCGCAGTGAATGTAGATTGAAATCTATGAAAACATCCAAATTAGGCTAAATCTTTCCAAAATCATTGTTATTTCACGAAGCATTCATGAAGCGATGAAATTCAACGAAATAACGTGTTTCGCAGTGAAAGTAGCTTGTTATCTTTGAAAACATCAAAATTAAGCTAAATCTTCGCTAAATCATGGTTAATTCACGAAAATTCACGAAACATTCATGAAACGTTGAAAATCAAGGAAAAAACGTGTTACGCTGTGCAATTAGCGTGAAATCTATGAAAACATTATAATTATGCTAAATCCTGTCTGAATCATGGTTATTTCACGAAACATTCATGAAACTTTGAAATTCTAAGAAATAACGTGTTTCGAAGGGAAAGTAGCATGAAATCGATGAAAACATCAAAATTAAGCTAAATCTTCGCTAAATAATGCTTATTTCACGAAACATTCATGAAACGATGAAATTTAACGAAATAACGTGTTTCGCAGTGAAAGTAGCTTGGAATCTATGAAAACATCAAAATTAAACTAAATCATGTCTGAATAATCGTTATTTCACGAAACATTCATGAAACGATGAAATTCGACGAAATAACGTGTTTCGCAGTGAAAGTAGCTTGATATCAATGAAAACATCAAAATTAAGCTAAATCTTCGCTAAATTATGGTTTTTTCACGAAACATACATGAAGCAATGAAATTCAACGAAATAACGTGATTCGCATTA
>JAUCRC010000201.1:0-15184 GCA_032399595.1 Tetragonula carbonaria | reverse complement strand
GATATCAAGCTACTTTCACTGCGATACACGTTATTTCGATATGTTTCATCGTTTCATGAAAGTTTCGTGAAATAACCATGATTTAGCGGAGATTTAGCTTTATTTTGATGTTTTCATGGATATTTAGCTACTTTCACTGCGTAACACGTTAATTCGTGGATTTCATCGTTTCATGAATGTTTTGTGAAATATCCATGATTTAGCGGTGATTTACCTTAATTTTGATGTTTTAATGGATATCTAGCTACTTTCACTGCGAAACACGTTATTTCGTTGAATTTCATCGTTTCATAAATGTTTCGTAAAATAACCATGATTTAGCCGAGATTTAGCTTAATTTTGATGATTTCATGGATTTCTAGCTACTTTCACTGCGAAACACGTTATTTCGTTGAATATCATCGTTTCATGAATGTTTCGTGAAATAACCATGTTTTAGCGAGAATTTATCTTAATTTTGAAGTTTTCACAGATATCAAGCTACTTTCACTGCGAAACAAGTTATTTTGATGAATTTCATCGTTTCATGAATGTTTCGTGAAATAACCATTATTTAGTGAAGATTTAGCTTAATTTTGATATTTTCGTTGATAACAAGCTGCTTTCACTGCGATACACGATATTTCGTTGAATTTCATCGTTTTTTGAATGTTTCGTGAAATAACCATGATTTAGCGGAGATTTAACTTAATTTTGATGTTTTCATAGGTATCTTACTACTTTCACTGCGAAACTCGTTATTTCGTTGAATTTCATCCTTTCATGAATGTTTCGTGAAGTAACCATGATTTAGCGGAGATATAGCTTTATTTTGATGTTTTCATGGATATGTAGCTACTTTCACTGCGAAACACGTTATTTCGTTGATTTCATCGTTTCATGAATGTCTTGTTAAATAACCATGATTTAGCGGAGGTTTACCTTAATTTTGATGTTTTCATGCATATATAGCTACTTTCACTGCGAAACACGTTATTTCGTTGAATTTCATTGTTTCATGAGTGTTTCGTGAAATAACCATGATTTAGCGGAGATTTAGCTTAATTTTGATGTTTTCATGGATATCTAGCTACTTTCACTGCGAAACACGTTATTTCGTTGAATTTCATCGGTTCATGAACTTTTCGTGAAATAACCATGTTTTAGCGAAGATTTAGCTTAATTTTGATGTTTTCATAGATATCAAGCTAATTTCACTGCGATACACGTTATTTCGAAAAGTTTCATCGTTTCATGAAAGTTTCGTGAAATAACCATGATTTAGCGGAGATTTAACTTGATTTTGATGCTTTCATAGATATCTTGCTACTTTCTCTGCGAAACACGTTATTACGTTGAATTTCATCCTTTCATGAATGTTTCGTGAAGTATCCAAATTTTAGCGATGATTTAGCTTAATATTGATGTTTTCACAGATATCAAGCTACTTTCACTGCGAAACACGTTATTTCGTTGAATTTCATCGTTTCATGAATGTTTTGTGAAATAACCATGTTTTAGCGAGAATTTAGCTTAATTTTGAAGTTTTCACAGATATCAAGCTACTTTCACTGCGAAACAAGTTATTTTGATGAATTTCATCGTTTCATGAATGTTTCGTGAAATAACCATTATTTAGTGAAGATTTAGCTTAATTTTGATGTTTTCGTTGATATCAAGCTGCTTTCACTGCGATACACGATATTTCGTTGAATTTCATCGTTTTTTGAATGTTTCGTGAAATAACCATGATTTAGCGGAGATTTAACTTAATTTTGATGTTTTCATAGGTATCTTACTACTTTCACTGCGAAACTCGTTATTTCGTTGAATTTCATCGTTTCAAGAATGGTTCGTGAAATAACCATGTTTTAGCGAAGATTAAACTTAGTTTTGATGTTTTCATAGGTATCTTACTACTTTCACTGCGAAACTCGTTATTTCGTTGAATTTCATCCTTTCATGAATGTTTCGTGAAGTAACCAAGTTTTAGCGATGATTTAGCTTAATATTGATGTTTTCACAGATATCAAGCTACTTTCACTGCGAAACAAGTTATTTCGATGAATTTCATCGTTTCATGAATGTTTCGTGAAATAACCATGATTTAGCGGAGATTTAGCTTTATTTTGATGTTTTCATGGATATTTAGCTACTTTCACTGCGTAACACGTTATTTCGTGGATTTCATAGTTTCATGAATGTTTTGTGAAATAACCATGATTTAGCGGTGATTTACCTTAATTTTGATGTTTTAATGGATATCTAGCTACTTTCACTGCGAAACACGTTATTTCGTTGAATTTCATCGTTTCATGAATGTTTCGTGAAATAACCATGATTTAGCGGAGATTTAGCTTTATTTTGATGTTTTCATGGATATTTAGCTACTTTCACTGCGTAACACGTTATTTCGTGGATTTCATCGTTTCATGAATGTTTTGTGAAATAACCATGATTTAGCGGTGATTTACCTTAATTTTGATGTTTTAATGGATATCTAGCTACTTTCACTGCGAAACACGTTATTTCGTTGAATATCATCTTTTCATAAATATTTCGTGAAATAACCATGATTTAGCGGAGATTTAGCTTAATTTTGATGTTTTCATGGATATCTAGCTACTTTCACTGCGAAACACGTTATTTCGGTGAATTTCATCGTTTCATGAACGTTTCGTGAAATAACCATGTTTTAGCGAAGATTTAGCTTAATTTTGATGTTTTCATAGATATCAAGCTACTTTCACTGCGATACACGTTATTTCTATAAGTTTCATCGTTTCATGAAAGTTTCGTGAAATAACCATGATTTAGCGGAGATTTAGCTTTATTTTGATGTTTTCATGGATATTTAGCTACTTTCACTGCGTAACACGTTATTTCGTGGATTTCATCGTTTCATGAATGTTTTGTGAAATATCCATGATTTAGCGGTGATTTACCTTAATTTTGATGTTTTAATGGATATCTAGCTACTTTCACTGCGAAACACGTTATTTCGTTGAATTTCATCGTTTCATGAATATTTCGTGGAATAACCATGTTTTAGCGAAGATTTAGCTTAATTTTGATGTTTTCATAGATATCAATCTACTTTCACTGCGATACACGTTATTTCGATGAATTTCATCGTTTCATGAAAGTTTCGTGAAATAACCATTATTTGGCGGACATTTAACATAATTTTGATGCTTACATATACATCTTGCTACTTTCACTGCGAAAAACGTTATTTCGTTGAATTTCATCGTTTCATGAATGTTTCGTGAAATAACCATGTTTTAGCGAGAATTTAGCTTAATTTTGAAGTTTTCACAGATATCAAGCTACTTTCACTGCGAAACAAGTTATTTTGATGAATTTCATCGTTTCATGAATGTTTCGTGAAATAACCATTATTGAGTGAAGATTTAGCTTAATTTTGATGTTTTCGTTGATATCAAGCTGCTTTCACTGCGATACAAGATATTTCGTTGAATTTCATCGTTTTTTTGAATGTGTCGTGAAATAACCATGATTTAGCGGAGATTTAACTTGATTTTGATGCTTTCATAGATATCTTGCTACTTTCTCTGCGAAACACGTTATTACGTTGAATTTCATCCTTTCATGAATGTTTCGTGAAGTATCCAAATTTTAGCGATGATTTAGCTTAATATTGATGTTTTCACAGATATCAAGCTACTTTCACTGCGAAACACGTTATTTCGTTGAATTTCATCGTTTCATGAATGTTTTGTGAAATAACCATGTTTTAGCGAGAATTTAGCTTAATTTTGAAGTTTTCACAGATATCAAGCTACTTTCACTGCGAAACAAGTTATTTTGATGAATTTCACCGTTTCATGAATGTTTCGTGAAATAACCATTATTTAGTGAAGATTTAGCTTAATTTTGATGTTTTCGTTGATATCAAGCTGCTTTCACTGCGATACACGATATTTCGTTGAATTTCATCGTTTTTTGAATGTTTCGTGAAATAACCATGATTTAGCGGAGATTTAACTTAATTTTGATGTTTTCATAGGTATCTTACTACTTTCACTGCGAAACTCGTTATTTCGTTGAATTTCATCGTTTCAAGAATGGTTCGTGAAATAACCATGTTTTAGCGAAGATTAAACTTAGTTTTGATGTTTTCATAGGTATCTTACTACTTTCACTGCGAAACTCGTTATTTCGTTGAATTTCATCCTTTCATGAATGTTTCGTGAAGTAACCAAGTTTTAGCGATGATTTAGCTTAATATTGATGTTTTCACAGATATCAAGCTACTTTCACTGCGAAACAAGTTATTTCGATGAATTTCATCGTTTCATGAATGTTTCGTGAAATAACCATGATTTAGCGGAGATTTAGCTTTATTTTGATGTTTTCATGGATATTTAGCTACTTTCACTGCGTAACACGTTATTTCGTGGATTTCATAGTTTCATGAATGTTTTGTGAAATAACCATGATTTAGCGGTGATTTACCTTAATTTTGATGTTTTAATGGATATCTAGCTACTTTCACTGCGAAACACGTTATTTCGTTGAATTTCATCGTTTCATTAATGTTTCGTGAAATAACCATGATTTAGCGGAGATTTAGCTTTATTTTGATGTTTTCATGGATATTTATACTTTCACTGCGTAACACGTTATTTCGTGGATTTCATCGTTTCACGAATGTTTTGTGAAATAACCATGATTTAGCGGTGATTTACCTTAATTTTGATGTTTTAATGGATATCTAGCTACTTTCACTGCGAAACACGTTATTTCGTTGAATATCATCTTTTCATAAATGTTTTGTGAAATAACCATGATTTAGCGGAGATTTAGCTTTATTTTGATGTTTTCATGGATATTTAGCTACTTTCACTGCGTAACACGTTATTTCGTGGATTTCATCGTTTCATGAATGTTTTGTGAAATATCCATGATTTAGCGGTGATTTACCTTAATTTTGATGTTTTAATGGATATCTAGCTACTTTCACTGCGAAACACGTTATTTCGTTGAATTTCATCGTTTCATGAATATTTCGTGGAATAACCATGTTTTAGCGAAGATTTAGCTTAATTTTGATGTTTTCATAGATATCAATCTACTTTCACTGCGATACACGTTATTTCGATGAATTTCATCGTTTCATGAAAGTTTCGTGAAATAACCATTATTTGGCGGACATTTAACTTAATTTTGATGCTTACATATACATCTTGCTACTTTCACTGCGAAACACGTTATTTCGTTGAATTTCATCGTTTCATGAATGTTTCGTGAAATAACCATGTTTTAGCGAGAATTTAGCTTAATTTTGAAGTTTTCACAGATATCAAGCTACTTTCACTGCGAAACAAGTTATTTTGATGAATTTCATCGTTTCATGAATGTTTCGTGAAATAACCATTATTGAGTGAAGATTTAGCTTAATTTTGATGTTTTCGTTGATATCAAGCTGCTTTCACTGCGATACACGATATTTCGTTGAATTTCATCGTTTTTTTGAATGTTTCGTGAAATAACCATGATTTAGCGGAGATTTAACTTAATTTTGATGTTTTCTTAGGTATCTTACTACTTTCACTGCGAAACTCGTTATTTCGTTGAATTTCATCGTTTCAAGAACGTTTCGCGAAATAACCAAGTTTTAGCGATGATTTAGCTTAATATTGATGTTTTCACAGATATCAAGCTACTTTCACTGCGAAACACGTTATTTCGTTGAATATCATCTTTTCATGAATGTTTCGTGAAATAACCATGATTTAGCGGAGATTTAGCTTTATTTTGATGTTTTCATGGATATGTAGCTACTTTCACTGCGAAACACGTTATTTCGTTGAATATCATCTTTTCATGAATGTTTCGTGAAATAACCATGATTTAGCGGAGATATAGCTTTATTTTGATGTTTTCATGGATATGTAGCTACTTTCACTGCGAAACACGTTATTTCGTTGATTTCATCGTTTCATGAATGTCTTGTTAAATAACCATGATTTAGCGGAGGTTTACCTTAATTTTGATGTTTTCATGCATATATAGCTACTTTCACTGCGAAACACGTTATTTCGTTGAATTTCATTGTTTCATGAATGTTTCGTGAAATAACAATGATTTAGCGGAGATTTAGCTTAATTTTGATGTTTTCATGGATATCTAGCTACTTTCACTGCGAAACACGTTATTTCGTTGAATTTCATCGTTTCATGAACGTTTCGTGAAATAACCATGTTTTAGCGAAGATTTAGCTTAATTTCGATGTTTTCATAGATATCAAGCTAATTTCACTGCGATAAACGTTATTTCGATAAGTTTCATCGTTTCATGAAAGTTTCGTGAAATAACCATGATTTAGCGGAGATTTAACTTGATTTTGATGCTTTCATAGATATCTTGCTACTTTCTCTGCGAAACACGTTATTACGTTGAATTTCATCCTTTCATGAATGTTTCGTGAAGTATCCAAATTTTAGCGATGATTTAGCTTAATATTCATGTTTTCACAGATATCAAGCTATTTTCACTGCGAAACAAGTTATTTCGATGAATTTCATCGTTTCATCAATGTTTCGTGAAATAACCATGATTTAGCGGAGATTTAGCTTAATTTTGATGCTGTCATAGATATCTTGCTACCTTCACTGCGATACACGATATTTCGATGAAATTCATCGTTTCATGAATGTTTCGTGAAATTACCATTATTTAGTGAAGATTTAGCTTAATTTTGATGTTTTCGTTGATATCAAGCTGCTTTCTTTGCGATAAACGATATTTCGTTGAATTTCATCGTTTTTTGAATGTTTCGTGAAATAACCATGATTTAGCGGAGATTTAACTTAATTTTGATGTTTTCATAGGTATCTTACTACTTTCACTGCGAAACTCGTTATTTCGTTGAATTTTATCGTTTCAAGAATGTTTCATGAAATAACGATGATTTAGCGAAGATTTAGCTTAATTTTGATGTTTTCGTTGATATCAAGCTACTTTCACTGCGAAACACGTTAATTCGTTGAATTTCATCGTTTCATGAATGTTTCGTGAAATAGCCATGATTTAACGGAGATTTAGCTTAATTTTGATTCTCTCAGAGATATCTTGCTTCTTTCACTGCGAAACACGTTATTTCGATGAATTTCATCGTTTCATGAATGTTTCGTGAAATAACCATGATTTAGCGGAGATTTAGCTTAATTTTGATGCTGTCATAGATATCTTGCTACCTTCACTGCGATACACGATATTTCGATGAATTTCATCGTTTCATCAAAGTTTCGTGAAGTATCCATGTTTTAGCGAAGATTTAGCTTAATTTTGATGTTTTCACAGATATCAAGCTACTTTCACTGCGAAACAAGTTATTTCGATGAATTTCATCGTTTCATGAATGTTTCGTGAAATAACCATGATTTAGCGGAGATTTAGCTTAATTTTGATGCTTTCATAGATATCAAGCTACTTTCACTGCGAAACACGTTATTTCGTTGAATTTCATCGTTTCATGAATGTTTCGTGAAATAACCATTATTTAGTGAAGACTTAGCTTAATTTTGATGTTTTCGTTGATATCAAGCTGCTTTCACTGCGATACACGATATTTCGTTGTATTTCATCGTTTTTTGAATATTTCGTGAAATAACCATGATTTAGCGGAGATTTAACTTAATTTTGATGTTTTCATAGGTATCTTACTACTTTCACTGCGAAACTCGTTATTTCGTTGAATTTCATCGTTTCAAGAATGTTTCGTGAAATAACCATGTTTTAGCGAAGATTAAACTTAATTTTGATGTTTTCATAGGTATCTTACTACTTCCACTGCGAAACTCGTTATTTCGTTGAATTTCATCCTTTCATGAATGTTTCGTGATGTAACCAAGTTTTAGCGATGATTTAGCTTAATATTGATGTTTTCACAGATATCAAGCTACTTTCAATGCGAAACAAGTTATTTCGATGAATTTCATCATTTCATGAATGTTTCGTGAAATAATCATGATTTGGCGAAGATTTAGCATAATTTTGATGTTTTCATAGGTATCAAGCTACTTTCACTGCGAAACACGTTATTTCGATGAATTTCATCGTTTCATGAATGTTTCGTGAAATAACCATTATTTAGTGAAGATTTAGCTTAATTTTGATGTTTTCGTTGATATCAAGCTGCTTTCACTGCGATACACGATATTTCGTTGAATTTCATCGTTTTTTGAATGTTTCGTGAAATAACCATGATTTAGCGGAGATTTAACTTAATTTTGATGTTTTCACAGGTATCTTACTACTTTCACTGCGAAACTCGTTATTTCGTTGAATTTCATCGTTTCAAGAATGGTTCGTGGAATAACCATGTTTTAGCGAAGATTAAACTTAGTTTTGATGTTTTCATAGGTATCTTACTACTTTCACTGCGAAACTCGTTATTTCGTTGAATTTCATCCTTTCATGAATGTTTCGTGAAATAATCATGATTTGGCGAAGATTTAGCATAATTTTGATGTTTTCATAGGTATCAAGCTACTTTCACTGCGAAACACGTTATTTCGATGAATTTCATCGTTTCATGAATGTTTCGTGAAATAACCATTATTTAGTGAAGATTTAGCTTAATTTTGATGTTTTCGTTGATATCAAGCTGCTTTCACTGCGATACACGATATTTCGTTGAATTTCATCGTTTTTTGAATGTTTCGTGAAATAACCATGATTTAGCGGAGATTTAACTTAATTTTGATGTTTTCATAGGTATCTTACTACTTTCACTGCGAAACTCGTTATTTCGTTGAATTTCATCCTTTCATGAATGTTTCGTGAAGTAACCAAGTTTTAGCGATGATTTAGCTTAATATTGATGTTTTCACAGATATCAAGCTACTTTCACTGCGAAACAAGTTATTTCGATGAATTTCATCGTTTCATGAATGTTTCGTGAAATAACCATGATTTAGCGGAGATTTAGCTTTATTTTGATGTTTTCATGGATATTTAGCTACTTTCACTGCGTAACACGTTATTTCGTGGATTTCATAGTTTCATGAATGTTTTGTGAAATAACCATGATTTAGCGGTGATTTACCTTAATTTTGATGTTTTAATGGATATCTAGCTACTTTCACTGCGAAACACGTTATTTCGTTGAATTTCATCGTTTCATTAATGTTTCGTGAAATAACCATGATTTAGCGGAGATTTAGCTTTATTTTGATGTTTTCATGGATATTTAGCTACTTTCACTGCGTAACACGTTATTTCGTGGATTTCATCGTTTCATGAATGTTTTGTGAAATAACCATGATTTAGCGGTGATTTACCTTAATTTTGATGTTTTAATGGATATCTAGCTACTTTCACTGCGAAACACGTTATTTCGTTGAATATCATCTTTTCATAAATGTTTCGTGAAATAACCATGATTTAGCGGAGATTTAGCTTAATTTTGATGTTTTCATGGATATCTAGCTACTTTCACTGCGAAACACGTTATTTCGTTGAATTTCATCGTTTCATGAACGTTTCGTGAAATAACCATGTTTTAGCGAAGATTTAGCTTAATTTTGATGTTTTCATAGATATCAAGCTACTTTCACTGCGATACACGTTATTTCGATAAGTTACATCGTTTCATGAAAGTTTCGTGAAATAACCATGATTTAGCGGAGATTTAGCTTTATTTTGATGTTTTCATGGATATTTAGCTACTTTCACTGCGTAACACGTTATTTCGTGGATTTCATCGTTTCATGAATGTTTTGTGAAATATCCATGATTTAGCCGTGATTTACCTTAATTTTGATGTTTTAATGGATATCTAGCTACTTTCACTGCGAAACACGTTATTTCGTTGAATTTCATCGTTTCATTAATGTTTCGTAAAATAACCATGATTTAGCGAAGATTAAACTTAATTTTGATGTTTTCATAGGTATCTTACTACTTTCACTCCGAAACTCGTTATTTCGTTGAATTTCATCGTTTCATTAATGTTTCGTAAAATAACCATGATTTAGCCGAGATTTAGCTTAATTTTGATGATTTCATGGATTTCTAGCTACTTTCACTGCGAAACACGTTATTTCGTTGAATATCATCTTTTCATGAATGTTTCGTGAAATAACCATGATTTAGCGGAGATTTAGCTTTATTTTGATGTTTTCATGGATATGTAGCTACTTTCACTGCGAAACACGTTATTTCGTTGATTTCATCGTTTCATGAATGTTTTGTTAAATAACCATGATTTAGCGGAGGTTTACCTTAATTTTGATGTTTTCATGCATATATAGCTACTTTCACTGCGAAACACGTTATTTCGTTGAATTTCATCGTTTCATGAATGTTTCGTGAAATAACCATGATTTAGCGGAGATTTAGCTTAATTTTGATGTTTTCATGGATATCTAGCTACTTTCACTGCGAAACACGTTATTTCGTTGAATTTCATCGTTTCATGAACGTTTCGTGAAATAACCATGTTTTAGCGAAGATTTAGCTTAATTTTGATGTTTTCATAGATATCAAGCTACTTTCACTGCGAAACAAGTTATTTCGATGAAATTCATCGTTTCATGAATGTTTCGTGAAATAACCATGATTTAGCGGAGATTTAGCTTTATTTTGATGTTTTAAGGGATATCTTGCTACTTTCACTGCGAAACACGTTATTTCGTTGAATTTCATCGTTTCATTAATGTTTCGTAAAATAACCATGATTTAGCCGAGATTTAGCTTAATTTTGATGATTTCAAGGATTTCTAGCTACTATCACTGCGAAACACGTTATTTCGTTGAATATCATCTTTTCGTGAATGTTTCGTGAAATAATTATGATTTAGCGGAGATTTAGCTTTATTTTGATGTTTTCATGGATATGTAGCTACTTTCACTGCGAAACACGTTATTTCGTTGATTTCATCGTTTCATGAATGTTTTGTTAAATAACCATGATTTAGCGGAGGTTTACCTTAATTTTGATGTTTTCATGCATATATAGCTACTTTCACTGCGAAACACGTTATTTCGTTGAATTTCATCGTTTCATGAATGTTTCGTGAAATAACCATTATTTAGTGAAGACTTAGCTTAATTTTGATGTTTTCGTTGATATCAAGCTGCTTTCACTGCGATACACGATATTTCGTTGTATTTCATCGTTTTTTGAATGTTTCGTGAAATAACCATGATTTAGCGGAGATTTAACTTAATTTTGATGTTTTCATAGGTATCTTACTACTTTCACTGCGAAACTCGTTATTTCGTTGAATTTCATCGTTTCAAGAATGTTTCGTGAAATAACCATGTTTTAGCGAAGATTAAACTTAATTTTGATGTTTTCATAGGTATCTTACTACTTCCACTGCGAAACTCGTTATTTCGTTGAATTTCATCCTTTCATGAATGTTTCGTGATGTAACCAAGTTTTAGCGATGATTTAGCTTAATATTGATGTTTTCACAGATATCAAGCTACTTTCAATGCGAAACAAGTTATTTCGATGAATTTCATCATTTCATGAATGTTTCGTGAAATAATCATGATTTGGCGAAGATTTAGCATAATTTTGATGTTTTCATAGGTATCAAGCTACTTTCACTGCGAAACACGTTATTTCGATGAATTTCATCGTTTCATGAATGTTTCGTGAAATAACCATGATTTAGCGAAGATTTAGCTTAATTTTGATGTTTTCATTGATATCAAGCTACTTTCACTGCGAAACACGTTATTTCGTTGAATTTCATCGTTTCATGAATGTTTCGTGAAATAACCATGATTTAGCGGAGATTTAACTTAATTTTGATGTTTTCATAGGTATCTTACTACTTTCACTGCGAAACTCGTTATTTCGTTGAATTTCATCGTTTCAAGAATGTTTCGTGAAATAACCATGTTTTAGCGAAGATTAAACTTAATTTTGATGTTTTCATAGGTATCTTACTACTTTCACTGCGAAACTCGTTATTTCGTTGAATTTCATCGTTTCATGAATGTTTCGTGAAATAACCATGATTTAGCGAAGATTTAGCTTAATTTTGATGTTTTCATAGATATCAAGCTACTTTCACTGCGAAACACGTTATTTCGATGAATTTCATCGTTTCATGAATGTTTCGTGAAATAACCATGATTTAGCGGAGATTTAGCTTAATTTTGATGTTTTAATGGATATCTAGCTACTTTCACTGCGAAACACGTTATTTCGTTGAATTTCATCGTTTCATGAATGTTTCGTGAAATAACCATGATTTAGCGGAGATTTAGCTTTATTTTGATGTTTTCATGGATATTTAGCTACTTTCACTGCGTAACACGTTATTTCGTGGATTTCATCGTTTCTTGAATGTTTTTTGAAATAACCATGATTTAGCGGTGATTTACCTTAATTTTGATGTTTTAATGGATATCTAGCTACTTTCACTGCGAAACACGTTATTTCGTTGAATATCATCTTTTCATAAATGTTTCGTGAAATAACCATGATTTAGCGGAGATTTAGCTTAATTTTGATGTTTTCATGGATATCCAGCTACTTTCACTGCGAAACACGTTATTTCGGTGAATTTCAACGTTTCATGAACGTTTCGTGAAATAACCATGTTTTAGCGAAGATTTAGCTTAATTTTGATGTTTTCATAGATATCAAGCTACTTTCACTGCGATACACGTTATTTCGATAAGTTACATCGTTTCATGAAAGTTTCGTGAAATAACCATGATTTAGCGGAGATTTAGCTTTATTTTGATGTTTTCATGGATATTTAGCTACTTTCACTGCGTAACACGTTATTTCGTGGATTTCATCGTTTCATGAATGTTTTGTGAAATATCCATGATTTAGCGGTGATTTACCTTAATTTTGATGTTTTAATGGATATCTAGCTACTTTCACTGCGAAACACGTTATTTCGTTGAATTTCATCGTTTCATTAATGTTTCGTAAAATAACCATGATTTAGCAGAGAATTAGCTTAATTTTGATGATTTCATGGATTTCTAGCTACTTTCACTGCGAAACACGTTATTTCGTTGAATATCATCGTTTCATGAATGTTTCGTGAAATAACCATGTTTTAGGGAGAATTTAGCTTAATTTTGAAGTTTTCACAGATATCAAGCTACTTTCACTGCGAAACAAGTTATTTTGATGAATTTCATCGTTTCATGAATGTTTCGTGAAATAACCATTATTTAGTGAAGATTTAGCTTAATTTTGATGTTTTCGTTGATATCAAGCTGCTTTCACTGCGATACACGATATTTCGTTGAATTTCATCGTTTTTTGAATGTTTCGTGAAATAACCATGATTTAGCGGAGATTTAACTTAATTTTGATGTTTTCATAGGTATCTTACTACTTTTACTGCGAAACCCGTTATTTCGTTGAATTTCATCGTTTCAAGAATGTTTCGTGAAATAACCATGTTTTAGCGAAGATTAAACTTAATTTTGATGTTTTCATAGGTATCTTACTACTTTCACTGCGAAACTCGTTATTTCGTTGAATTTCATCGTTTCATTAATGTTTCGTAAAATAACCATGATTTAGCCGAGATTTAGCTTAATTTTGATGATTTCAAGGATTTCTAGCTACTTTCACTGCGAAACACGTTATTTCGTTGAATATCATCTTTTCATGAATGTTTCGTGAAATAACCATGATTTAGCGGAGATTTAGCTTTATTTTGATGTTTTCATGGATATGTAGCTACTTTCACTGCGAAACACGTTATTTCGTTGATTTCATCGTTTCATTAATGTTTCGTAAAATAACCATGATTTAGCCGAGATTTAGCTTAATTTTGATGATTTCAAGGATTTCTAGCTACTTTCACTGCGAAACACGTTATTTCGTTGAATATCATCTTTTCATGAATGTTTCGTGAAATAACCATGATTTAGCGGAGATTTAGCTTTATTTTGATGTTTTCATGGATATGTAGCTACTTTCACTGCGAAACACGTTATTTCGTTGATTTCATCGTTTCATGAATGTTTTGTTAAATAACCATGATTTAGCGGAGGTTTACCTTAATTTTGATGTTTTCATGCATATATAGCTACTTTCACTGCGAAACACGTTATTTCGTTGAATTTCATCGTTTCATGAATGTTTCGTGAAATAACCATGATTTAGCGTAGATTTAGCTTAATTTTGATGTTTTCATGGATATCTAGCTACTTTCACTGCGAAACACGTTATTTCGTTGAATTTCATCGTTTCATGAATATTTCGTGGAATAACCATGTTTTAGCGAAGATTTAGCTTAATTTTGATGTTTTCATAGATATCAATCTACTTTCACTGTGATACACGTTATTTCGATGGATTTCATCGTTTCATGAAAGTTTCGTGAAATAACCATTATTTGGCGGACATTTAACTTAATTTTGATGCTTACATATACATCTTGCTACTTTCACTGCGAAACACGTTATTTCGTTGAATTTCATCGTTTCATGAATGTTTCGTGAAATAACCATGTTTTAGCGAGAATTTAGCTTAATTTTGAAGTTTTCACAGATATCAAGCTACTTTCACTGCGAAACAAGTTATTTTGATGAATTTCATCGTTTCATGAATGTTTCGTGAAATAACCATTATTTAGTTAAGAATTAGCTTAATTTTGATGTTTTCGTTGATATCAAGCTGCTTTCACTGCGATACACGATATTTCGTTGAATTTCATCGTTTTTTTGAATGTTTCGTGAAATAACCATGATTTAGCGGAGATTTAACTTAATTTTGATGTTTTCATAGATATCTTGCTACTTTCACTGCGAAACAAGTTATTTCGTTGAATTTCATCGTTTCACGAATGTTTCGTGAAATAACCATGATTTAGCGGAGATTTAACTTTATTTTGATGTTTTCATGGATATTTAGCTACTTTCACTGCGTAACACGTTATTTCGTGGATTTCATCGTTTCATGAATGTTTTGTGAAATAACCATGATTTAGAGGTGATTTACCTTAATTTTGATGTTTTAAAGGATATCTAGCTACTTTCACTGCGAAACACGTTATTTCGTTGAATTTCATCGTTTCATTAATGTTTCGTAAAATAACCATGATTTAGCCGAGATTTAGCTTAATTTTGATGATTTCATGGATTTCTAGCTACTTTCACTGCGAAACACGTTATTTCGTTGAATATCATCTTTTCATGAATGTTTCGTGAAATAACCATGATTTAGCGGAGATTTAGC
>JAUCRC010000200.1:0-15330 GCA_032399595.1 Tetragonula carbonaria | reverse complement strand
AAGAAACATTCAGGAAACAATGAAATTCAACGAAATAACGTGTTTCGCAGTGAAAGTAGCTAGATATCTATGAAACCATCAAAATTTAGCTAAATCTTCTCTAAATTATGGTTATTTTACGAAACATTCATGAATCGATGAAATTCAACGAAATAACGTGTTTCGCAGTGAAAGTAGCTGGATATCAATGAAAACATCAAAATTAAGCTTAATCTTCGCTAAGCAATGGTTATTTCACGAAACATTCATGAAACGATGAAATACATCGAAATAACGTGTTTCGCAGTGAAAGTAGCTTGATATCTATGAAAACATCAAAATTAAGCTAAACCTTCGCTAAATCATGGTTATTTCACGAAACATTCATGAAACGATGAAATTCAACGAAATAACGTGTTTCGCAGTGAAAGTAGCTTGATATCTATGAAAACATCAAAATTAAGCTAAATCTTAGCTAAATCATGGTTATTTTACGAAACATTCTTGAATCAATAAAATTCAACGAAATAACGTGTTTCGCAGTGAAAGTAGCTTGTTATCAATGTAAACATCAAAATTAAGCTAAATCATGGTTATTTTACGAAACATTCATGAATCGATGAAATTCAACGAAATAACGTGTTTCGCAGTGAAAGTAGCAAGATATCTATGAAAACATCAAAATTATGCTAAATGTCCGCTGAATCATGGTTATTTCACGAAACATTCACGAAACAATGAAATTCAACGAAATAACGTGTTTCGCAGTGAAAATATATAGATATCTATGAAATCATCAAAATTTAGCTAAATCTTCTCTAAATCATGGTTATTATACGAAACATTCATGAATCGATGAAATTCAACGAAATAACGTGTTTCGCAGTGAAAGTAGCAAGATATCTATGAAAACATCAAAATTATGCTAAATCTCCCCTAAATCATGGTTATTTCACGAAACATTCACAAAACAATGAAATTCAACGAAATATCGTGATTCGCAGTGAAAGTAGCTTGAAATCTATGAAAACATCAAAATTAAGCCAAATCTACGCTAAATAATGGTTGCATCACGAAACACTCATGAAACGATGAAATTCAACGAAATAACGTGTTTCGCGGTGAAAGTAGCATGATATCTATGAAAACATCAAAATTATGATAAATCTCCGCTAAATCATGGTTATTTCACGAAACATTCACGAAACAATGAAATTCAACGAAATAACGTGTTTCGCAGTGAAAGTAGCTTGATATCTATGAAAACATCAAAATTAAGCTAAATCTTAGCTAAATCATGGTTATTTTACGAAACATTCTTGAATCAATAAAATTCAACGAAATAACGTGTTTCGCAGTGAAAGTAGCTTGATATCAATGAAAACATCAAAATTAAGCTAAATCATGGTTCTTTTACGAAACATTCATGAATCGATGAAATTCAACGAAATAACGTGTTTCGCAGTGAAAGTAGCAAGATATCTATGAAAACATCAAAATTATGCTAAATGTCCGCTGAATCATGGTTATTTCACGAAACATTCACGAAACAATGAAATTCAACGAAATAACGTGTTCCGCAGTGAAAGTAGCTAGATATCTATGAAACCATCAAAATTTAGCTAAATCTTCACTAAATCATGGTTATTTTACGAAACATTCATGAATCGATGAAATTCAACGAAATGACGTGTTTCGCAGTGAAAGTAGCAAGATATCTATGAAAACATCAAAATTAAGCTAAATCTTCGCTAAGCAATTGTTATTTCACGAAACATTCATGAAACGATGAACTACATCGAAATAACGTGTTTCGCAGTGAAAGTAGCTTGATATCTATGAAAACATCAAAATTAAGCTAAACGTTCGCTAAATCATGGTTACTTTACGAAACACTCATGAATCGATTAAATTCAACGAAACAACGTGTTTCGCAGTGAAAGTAGCTAGATATCGATGAAAACATCAAAATTAAGCTAAATCTTCGCTAAATCATGGTTATTTTACGAAACATTCTTGAATTGATGAAATTCAACGAAATAACGTGTTTCGCAGTGAAAGTAGCAAGATATCTATGAAAACATCAAAATTATGCTAAATCTCCGCTGAATCATGGTTGTTTTATGAAACATTCATAAATCGATGAAATTAAACGAAATAACGTGTTTCGCAGTGAAAGTGGTTAGATATCCATTAAAACATCAAAATTAAGCCAAATCTACGCTAAGTAATGGTTATTTCACGAAACATTCATGAAACGATGAACTACATCGAAATAACGTGTTTCGCAGTGAAAGTAGCTTGATATCTATGAAAACATCAAAATTAAGCTAAACGTTCGCTAAATCATGGTTATTTCACGAAACATTCATGAAACGATGAAATTCAACGAAATAACGTGTTTCGCAGTGAAAGTAGCAAGATATCTATGAAAACATCAAAATTAAGCCAAATCTACGCTAAATAATGGTTGCATCACGAAATATTCATGAAACGATGAAATTCAACGAAATGACGTGATTCGCAGTGAAAGTAGCTTGATATCTATGAAAACATCAAAATTGAGCTAAATCTTTCCTAAAACATGGTTATTTCACGAAACATTCACGAAACGATGAAATTAAACGAAATAACGTGTTTCGCAGTGAAAGTAGTTTGATATCCATGAAAACATCAAAATTAAGCTTAATCTTCGCTAAGCAATGGTTATTTCACGAAACATTCATGAAACGATGAAATTCAACGAAATAACGTGTTTCGCAGTGAAAGTAGCTTGATATCTATGAAATCATCAAAATTAAGCTAAATCTTCGCTAAATCTGGTTATTTTACGAAACATTCATAAATTGATGAAATTCAACGAAATAACGTGATTCGCAGTGAAAGTAGCTTGAAATCTATGAAAACATCAAAATTAAGCCAAATCTACGCTAAAAAATGGTTGCATAACGAAACATTCATGAAACGATGAAATTCAACGAAATAACGTGTTACGCAGTGAAAGTAGCTTGATATCTATGAAAACATCAAAAATGAGCTAAATCTTCGCTAAAACATGGTTATTTCACGAAACATTCATGAAACGATGAAATTAAACGTAATAACGTGTTTCGCAGTGAAAGTAGTTAGATATCCATGAAAACATCAAAATTAAGCTTAATCTTCGCTAAGCAATGGTTATTTCACGAAACATTCATGAAACCATGAAATACATCGAAATAACGTGTTTCGCAGTGAAAGCAGCTTGAAACCAATGAAAACATCAAAATTAAGCTTAATCTTCGCTAAATCATGGTTATTTCACGAAACATTCATGAAACGATGAAATTCAACGAAATTACGTGTTTTCAGTGAAAGAAGCTTGATATCCATGAAAACATCAAAATTAAGCTTAATCTTCGTTAGGCAATGGTTATTTCACGAAACATTCATGAAACGATGAATTCATCGAAATAACGTGTTTCGCAGTGAAAGTAGCAAGATATCTATGAAAACATCAAAATTATGCTAAATGTCCGCTGAACCATGGTTATTACACGAAACATTCACGAAACAATGAAATTCAACGAAATAACGTGTTCCGCAGTGAAAGAAGCAACATATCTAAGAAAACATCAAAATTATTCTAAATCTCCGCTAAATCTTGGTTATTTCACGAAACATTCATGAATCGATGAAATTCAACGAAATAACGTGTTTCGCAGTGAAAGTAGCAAGATATCTATGAAAACATCAAAATTATGCTAAATGTCCGCTGAACCATGGTTATTACACGAAACATTCACGAAACAATGAAATTCAACGAAATAACGTGTTCCGCAGTGAAAATATATAGATATCTATGAAATCATCAAAATTTAGCTAAATCTTCTCTAAATCATGGTTATTATACGAAACATTCATGAATCGATGAAATTCAACGAAATAACGTGTTTCGCAGTGAAAGTAGCTAGATATCTATGAAAACATCAAAATTAAGCTAAACCTTCGCTAAATCATGGTTATTTCACGAAACATTCATGAAACGAATAAATTCAACGAAATAACGTGTTTCGCAGTGAAAGTAGCTTGATATCTATGAAATCATCAAAATTAAGCTAAATCTTCGCTAAATCTGGTTATTTTACGAAACATTCATGAATCGATGAAATTCAACGAAATAACGTGTTTCGCAGTGAAAGTAGCTTGATATCTATGAAAACATCAAAATTAAGCTAAATCTTAGCTAAATCATGGTTATTTTACGAAACATTCTTGAATCAATAAAATTCATCGAAATAACGTGTTCCGCAGTGAAAATATATAGATATCTATGAAAACATCAAAATTAAGCTAAATCATGGTTCTTTTACGAAACATTCATGAATCGATGAAATTCAACGAAATAACGTGTTTCGCAGTGAAAGTAGCAAGATATCTATGAAAACATCAAAATTAAGCTAAATCTCCGCTAAATCATGGTTATTTCACGAAACATTCACGAAACAATGAAATTCAATGAAATAACGTGTTTCGCAGTGAAAGTAGCTAGATATCTATGAAACCATCAAAATTTAGCTAAATCTTCACTAAATCATGGTTATTTTACGAAACATTCATGAATCGATGAAATTCAACGAAATGACGTGTTTCGCAGTGAAAGTAGCAAGATATCTATGAAAACATCAAAATTAAGCTAAATCTTCGCTAAGCAATGGTTATTTCACGAAACATTCATGAAACGATGAACTACATCGAAATAACGTGTTTCGCAGTGAAAGTAGCTTGATATCTATGAAAACATCAAAATTAAGCTAAACGTTCGCTAAATCATGGTTACTTTACGAAACACTCATGAATCGATTAAATTCAACGAAACAACGTGTTTCGCAGTGAAAGTAGCTAGATATCGATGAAAACATCAAAATTAAGCTAAATCTTCGCTAAATCATGGTTATTTTACGAAACATTCTTGAATTGATGAAATTCAACGAAATAACGTGTTTCGCAGTGAAAGTAGCTTGATATCTATGAAAACATCAAAATTAAGCTAAATCTCCGCTGAATCATGGTTGTTTTATGAAACATTCATAAATCGATGAAATTAAACGAAATAACGTGTTTCGCAGTGAAAGTGGTTAGATATCCATTAAAACATCAAAATTCAGCTTAATCTTCGCTAAGCAATGGTTATTTCACGAAACATTCATGAAACGATGAACTACATCGAAATAACGTGTTTCGCAGTGAAAGTAGCTTGATATCTATGAAAACATCAAAATTAAGCTAAACGTTCGCTAAATCATGGTTATTTCACGAAACATTCATGAAACGATGAAATTCAACGAAATAACGTGTTTCGCAGTGAAAGTAGCAAGATATCTATGAAAACATCAAAATTAAGCCAAATCTACGCTAAATAATGGTTGCATCACGAAATATTCATGAAACGATGAAATTCAACGAAATGACGTGATTCGCAGTGAAAGTAGCTTGATATCTATGAAAACATCAAAATTGAGCTAAATCTTTCCTAAAACATGGTTATTTCACGAAACATTCACGAAACGATGAAATTAAACGAAATAACGTGTTTCGCAGTGAAAGTAGTTTGATATCCATGAAAACATCAAAATTAAGCTTAATCTTCGCTAAGCAATGGTTATTTCACGAAACATTCATGAAACGATGAAATTCAACGAAATAACGTGTTTCGCAGTGAAAGTAGCTTGATATCTATGAAATCATCAAAATTAAGCTAAATCTTCGCTAAATCTGGTTATTTTACGAAACATTCATAAATTGATGAAATTCAACGAAATAACGTGATTCGCAGTGAAAGTAGCTTGAAATCTATGAAAACATCAAAATTAAGCCAAATCTACGCTAAAAAATGGTTGCATAACGAAACATTCATGAAACGATGAAATTCAACGAAATAACGTGTTACGCAGTGAAAGTAGCTTGATATCTCTGAAAACATCAAAAATGAGCTAAATCTTCGCTAAAACATGGTTATTTCACGAAACATTCATGAAACGATGAAATTAAACGTAATAACGTGTTTCGCAGTGAAAGTAGTTAGATATCCATGAAAACATCAAAATTAAGCTTAATCTTCGCTAAGCAATGGTTATTTCACGAAACATTCATGAAACCATGAAATACATCGAAATAACGTGTTTCGCAGTGAAAGCAGCTTGAAACCAATGAAAACATCAAAATTAAGCTTAATCTTCGCTAAATCATGGTTATTTCACGAAACATTCATGAAACGATGAAATTCAACGAAATTACGTGTTTTCAGTGAAAGAAGCTTGATATCCATGAAAACATCAAAATTAAGCTTAATCTTCGTTAAGCAATGGTTATTTCACGAAACATTCATGAAACGATGAATTCATCGAAATAACGTGTTTCGCAGTGAAAGTAGCAAGATATCTATGAAAACATCAAAATTATGCTAAATGTCCGCTGAACCATGGTTATTACACGAAACATTCACGAAACAATGAAATTCAACGAAATAACGTGTTCCGCAGTGAAAGAAGCAACATATCTAAGAAAACATCAAAATTATTCTAAATCTCCGCTAAATCTTGGTTATTTCACGAAACATTCATGAATCGATGAAATTCAACGAAATAACTTGTTTCGCAGTGAAAGTAGCAAGATATCTATGAAAACATCAAAATTATGCTAAATCTCCGCTGAATCATGGTTATTTCACGAAACATTCACGAAACAATGAAATTCAACGAAATAACGTGTTCCGCAGTGAAAATATATAGATATCTATGAAATCATCAAAATTTAGCTAAATCTTCTCTAAATCATGGTTATTATACGAAACATTCATGAATCGATGAAATTCAACGAAATAACGTGTTTCGCAGTGAAAGTACCTAGATATCGATGAAAACATCAAAATTAAGCTAAACCTTCGCTAAATCATGGTTATTTCACGAAACATTCATGAAACGCTTAAATTCAACGAAATAACGTGTTTCGCAGTGAAAGTAGCTTGATAGCTATGAAAACATCAAAATTAAGCTAAATCTTCTCTAAATCATGGTTATTTTACGAAACATTCATAAATTGATGAAATTCAACGAAATAACGTGATTCGCAGTGAAAGTAGCTAGATATCTATGAAAACATCAAAATTAAGCCAAATCTACGCTGAATAATGGTTGCATCACGAAACATTCATGAAACGATGAAATTCAACGAAATAACGTGTTACGCAGTGAAAGTAGCTTGATATCTATGAAAACATCAAAAATGAGCTAAATCTTCGCTAAAACATGGTTATTTCACGAAACATTCATGAAACGATGAAATTAAACGTAATAACGTGTTTCGCAGTGAAAGTAGTTAGATATCCATGAAAACATCAAAATTAGCTTAATCTTCGCTAAGCAATGGTTATTTCACGAAACATTCATGAAACGATGAAATTCAACGAAATAACGTGTTTCGCAGTGAAAGTAGCTTGATATCTATGAAATCATCAAAATTAACCGAAATCTTCGCTAAAACATGGTTATTTTACGAAACATTCATGAATCGAGAAATTCAACGAAATAACGTGTTTCGCAGTGAAAGTAGCTTGATATCTATGAAAACATCAAAATTATGCTAAATCTCCGCTGAATCATGATTATTTCACGAAACATTCACGAAACAATGAAATTCAACGAAATAACGTGTTTCGCAGTGAAGGTAGCTAGATATCGATGAAAACATCAAAATTAAGCTTAATCTTCGCTAAGCAATGGTTGTTTCACGAAACATTCATGAAACCATGAAATACATCGAAATAACGTGTTTCGCAGTGAAAGCAGCTTGAAACCAATGAAAACATCAAAATTAAGCTTAATCTTCGCTAAATCATGGTTATTTCACGAAACATTCATGAAACGATGAAATTCATCGAAATTACGTGTTTTCAGTGAAAGTAGCTTGATATCCATGAAAACATCAAAATTAAGCTTAATCTTCGTTAAGCAATGGTTATTTCACGAAACATTCATGAAACGATGAATTCATCGAAATAACGTGTTTCGCAGTGAAAGTAGCTTGATATCTAAGAAAACATCAAAATTATTCTAAATCTCCGCTAAATCTTGGTTATTTCACGAAACATTCATGAATCGATGAAATTCAACGAAATAACGTGTTTCGCAGTGAAAGTAGCAAGATATCTATGAAAACATCAAAATTATGCTAAATGTCCGCTGAATCATGGTTATTACACGAAACATTCACGAAACAATGAAATTCAACGAAATAACGTGTTCCGCAGTGAAAGAAGCAACATATCTAAGAAAACATCAAAATTATTCTAAATCTCCGCTAAATCTTGGTTATTTCACGAAACATTCATGAATCGATGAAATTCAACGAAATAACGTGTTTCGCAGTGAAAGTAGCAAGATATCTATGAAAACATCAAAATTATGCTAAATGTCCGCTGAATCATGGTTATTTCACGAAACATTCACGAAACAATGAAATTCAACGAAATAACGTGTTCCGCAGTGAAAATATATAGATATCTATGAAATCATCAAAATTTAGCTAAATCTTCTCTAAATCATGGTTATTATACGAAACATTCATGAATCGATGAAATTCAACGAAATAACGTGTTTCGCAGTGAAAGTAGCTTGATATCTATGAAAACATCAAAATTAAGCTAAATCTTCGCTAAATCATGGTTATTTCACGAAACATTCATGAATCGATGAAATTCAACGAAATAACGTGTTTCGCAGTGAAAGTAGCAAGATATCTATGAAATCATCAAAATTAAGCTAAATCTTCGCTAAATCATGGTTATTTTACGAAACATTCATGAATCGATGAAATTCAACGAAATAACGTGTTTCGCAGTGAAAGTAGCTAGATATCGATGAAAACATCAAGATTATGCTAAATCTCCGCTGAATCATGGTTGTTTTATGAAACATTCATAAATCGATGAAATTAAACGAAATAACGTGTTTCGCAGTGAAAGTGGTTAGATATCCATTAAAACATCAAAATTCAGCTTAATCTTCGCTAAGCAATGGTTATTTCACGAAACATTCATGAAACGATGAAATACATCGAAATAACGTGTTTCGCAGTGAAAGCAGCTTGAAACCAATGAAAACATCAAAATTAAGCTTAATCTTCGCTAAATCATGGTTATTTCACGAAACATTCATGAAACGATGAAATTCAACGAAATTACGTGTTTTCAGTGAAAGAAGCTTGATATCCATGAAAACATCAAAATTAAGCTTAATCTTCGTTAAGCAATGGTTATTTCACGAAACATTCATGAAACGATGAATTCATCGAAATAACGTGTTTCGCAGTGAAAGTAGCAAGATATCTATGAAAACATCAAAATTATGCTAAATGTCCGCTGAACCATGGTTATTACACGAAACATTCACGAAACAATGAAATTCAACGAAATAACGTGTTCCGCAGTGAAAGAAGCAACATATCTAAGAAAACATCAAAATTATTCTAAATCTCCGCTAAATCTTGGTTATTTCACGAAACATTCATGAATCGATGAAATTCAACGAAATAACTTGTTTCGCAGTGAAAGTAGCAAGATATCTATGAAAACATCAAAATTATGCTAAATGTCCGCTGAACCATGGTTATTACACGAAACATTCACGAAACAATGAAATTCAACGAAATAACGTGTTCCGCAGTGAAAATATATAGATATCTATGAAATCATCAAAATTTAGCTAAATCTTCTCTAAATCATGGTTATTATACGAAACATTCATGAATCGATGAAATTCAACGAAATAACGTGTTTCGCAGTGAAAGTAGCTTGATATCTATGAAAACATCAAAATTAAGCTAAACCTTCGCTAAATCATGGTTATTTCACGAAACATTCATGAAACGAATAAATTCAACGAAATAACGTGTTTCGCAGTGAAAGTAGCTTGATATCTATGAAATCATCAAAATTAAGCTAAATCTTCGCTAAATCTGGTTATTTTACGAAACATTCATAAATTGATGAAATTCAACGAAATAACGTGATTCGCAGTGAAAGTAGCTTGATATCTATGAAAACATCAAAATTAAGCCAAATCTACGCTAAAAAATGGTTGCATAACGAAACATTCATGAAAAGATGAAATTCAGCGAAATAACGTGTTACGCAGTGAAAGTAGCTTGATATCTATGAAAACATCAAAAATGAGCTAAATCTTCGCTAAAACATGGTTATTTCACGAAACATTCATGAAACGATGAAATTAAACGTAATAACGTGTTTCGCAGTGAAAGTAGTTAGATATCCATGAAAACATCAAAATTAAGCTTAATCTTCGCTAAGCAATGGTTATTTCACGAAACATTCATGAAACGATGAAATTCAACGAAATAACGTGTTTCGCAGTGAAAGTAGCTTGATATCTATGAAATCATCAAAATTAACCGAAATCTTCGCTAAATCATGGTTATTTTACGAAACATTCTTGAATCGATGAAATTCAACGAAATAACGTGTTTCGCAGTGAAAGTAGCTTGATATCTATGAAAACATCAAAATTATGCTAAATCTCCGCTGAATCATGATTATTTCACGAAACATTCACGAAACAATGAAATTCAACGAAATAACGTGTTTCGCAGTGAAGGTAGCTAGATATCGATGAAAACATCAAAATTAAGCTTAATCTTCGCTAAGCAATGGTTGTTTCACGAAACATTCATGAAACCATGAAATACATCGAAATAACGTGTTTCGCAGTGAAAGCAGCTTGAAACCAATGAAAACATCAAAATTATTCACGAAACATTCATGAATCGATGAAATTCAACGAAATAACGTGTTTCGCAGTGAAAGTAGCAAGATATCTATGAAAACATCAAAATTATGCTAAATGTCCGCTGAATCATGGTTATTACACGAAACATTCACGAAACAATGAAATTCAACGAAATAACGTGTTCCGCAGTGAAAGAAGCAACATATCTAAGAAAACATCAAAATTATTCTAAATCTCCGCTAAATCTTGGTTATTTCACGAAACATTCATGAATCGATGAAATTCAACGAAATAACGTGTTTCGCAGTGAAAGTAGCAAGATATCTATGAAAACATCAAAATTATGCTAAATGTCCGCTGAATCATGGTTATTACACGAAACATTCACGAAACAATGAAATTCAACGAAATAACGTGTTCCGCAGTGAAAATATATAGATATCTATGAAATCATCAAAATTTAGCTAAATCTTCTCTAAATCATGGTTACTATACGAAACATTCATGAATCGATGAAATTCAACGAAATAACGTGTTTCGCAGTGAAAGTAGCTTGATATCTATGAAAACATCAAAATTAAGCTTAATCTTCGCTAAATCATGGTTATTTCACGAAACATTCATGAATCGATGAAATTCAACGAAATAACGTGTTTCGCAGTGAAAGTAGCAAGATATCTATGAAATCATCAAAATTAAGCTAAATCTTCACTAAATCATGGTTATTTTACGAAACATTCATGAATCGATGAAATTCAACGAAATAACGTGTTTCGCAGTGAAAGTAGCTAGATATCGATGAAAACATCAAGATTATGCTAAATCTCCGCTGAATCATGGTTGTTTTATGAAACATTCATAAATCGATGAAATTAAACGAAATAACGTGTTTCGCAGTGAAAGTGGTTAGATATCCATTAAAACATCAAAATTCAGCTTAATCTTCGCTAAGCAATGGTTATTTCACGAAACATTCATGAAACGATGAAATACATCGAAATAACGTGTTTCGCAGTGAAAGTAGCTTGAAATCTATGAAAACATCAAAATAAAGCTTAATCTTCGCAAAATCATGGTTATTTCACGAAACATTCATGAAACGATGAAATTCAACGAAATTACGTGTTTTCAGTGAAAGAAGCTTGATATCCATGAAAACATCAAAATTAAGCTTAATCTTCGTTAAGCAATGGTTATTTCACGAAACATTCATGAAACGATGAATTCATCGAAATAACGTGTTTCGCAGTGAAAGTAGCAAGATATCTATGAAAACATCAAAATTATGCTAAATGTCCGCTGAACCATGGTTATTACACGAAACATTCACGAAACAATGAAATTCAACGAAATAACGTGTTCCGCAGTGAAAGAAGCAACATATCTAAGAAAACATCAAAATTATTCTAAATCTCCGCTAAATCTTGGTTATTTCACGAAACATTCATGAATCGATGAAATTCAACGAAATAACTTGTTTCGCAGTGAAAGTAGCAAGATATCTATGAAAACATCAAAATTATGCTAAATGTCCGCTGAATCATGGTTATTTCACGAAACATTCACGAAACAATGAAATTCAACGAAATAACGTGTTCCGCAGTGAAAATATATAGATATCTATGAAATCATCAAAATTTAGCTAAATCTTCTCTAAATCATGGTTATTATACGAAACATTCATGAATCGATGAAATTCAACGAAATAACGTGTTTCGCAGTGAAAGTAGCTTGATATCTATGAAAACATCAAAATTAAGCTAAACCTTCGCTAAATCATGGTTATTTCACGAAACATTCATGAAACGAATAAATTCAACGAAATAACGTGTTTCGCAGTGAAAGTAGCTAGATATCTATGAAACCATCAAAATTTAGCTAAATCTTCTCTAAATCTGGTTATTTTACGAAACATTCATAAATTGATGAAATTCAACGAAATAACGTGATTCGCAGTGAAAGTAGCTTGAAATCTATGAAAACATCAAAATTAAGCCAAATCTACGCTAAAAAATGGTTGCATAACGAAACATTCATGAAAAGATGAAATTCAGCGAAATAACGTGTTACGCAGTGAAAGTAGCTTGATATCTATGAAAACATCAAAAATGAGCTAAATCTTCGCTAAAACATGGTTATTTCACGAAACATTCATGAAACGATGAAATTAAACGTAATAACGTGTTTCGCAGTGAAAGTAGTTAGATATCCATGAAAACATCAAAATTAAGCTTAATCTTCGCTAAGCAATGGTTATTTCACGAAACATTCATGAAACGATGAAATTCAACGAAATAACGTGTTTCGCAGTGAAAGTAGCTTGATATCTATGAAATCATCAAAATTAACCGAAATCTTCGCTAAATCATGGTTATTTTACGAAACATTCTTGAATCGATGAAATTCAACGAAATAACGTGTTTCGCAGTGAAAGTAGCTTGATATCTATGAAAACATCAAAATTATGCTAAATCTCCGCTGAATCATGATTATTTCACGAAACATTCACGAAACAATGAAATTCAACGAAATAACGTGTTTCGCAGTGAAGGTAGCTAGATATCGATGAAAACATCAAAATTAAGCTTAATCTTCGCTAAGCAATGGTTGTTTCACGAAACATTCATGAAACCATGAAATACATCGAAATAACGTGTTTCGCAGTGAAAGCAGCTTGAAACCAATGAAAACATCAAAATTAAGCTTAATCTTCGCTAAATCATGGTTATTTCACGAAACATTCATGAAACGATGAAATTCATCGAAATAACGTGTTTCGCAGTGAAAGTAGCTTGATATCTATGAAAACATCAAAATTAAGCTAAATCTTCGCTAAATCATGGTTATTTCACGAAACATTCATGAATCGATGAAATTCAACGAAATAACGTGTTTCGCAGTGAAAGTAGCAAGATATCTATGAAAACATCAAAATTATGCTAAATGTCCGCTGAATCATGGTTATTACACGAAACATTCACGAAACAATGAAATTCAACGAAATAACGTGTTCCGCAGTGAAAGAAGCAACATATCTAAGAAAACATCAAAATTATTCTAAATCTCCGCTAAATCTTGGTTATTTCACGAAACATTCATGAATCGATGAAATTCAACGAAATAACGTGTTTCGCAGTGAAAGTAGCAAGATATCTATGAAAACATCAAAATTATGCTAAATGTCCGCTGAATCATGGTTATTTCACGAAACATTCACGAAACAATGAAATTCAACGAAATAACGTGTTCCGCAGTGAAAATATATAGATATCTATGAAATCATCAAAATTTAGCTAAATCTTCTCTAAATCATGGTTATTATACGAAACATTCATGAATCGATGAAATTCAACGAAATAACGTGTTTCGCAGTGAAAGTAGCTAGATATCGATGAAAACATCAAAATTAAGCTTAATCTTCGCTAAGCAATGGTTGTTTCACGAAACATTCATGAAACGATGAAATACATCGAATTAACGTGTTTCGCAGTGAAAGTAGCTTGATATCTATGAAAACATCAAAATTAAGCTAAACCTTCGCTAAATCATGGTTATTTCACGAAACATTCATGAAACGATGAAATTCAACGAAATAACGTGTTTCGCAGTGAAAGTAGCTAGATATCGATGAAAACATCAAAATTAAGCTTAATCTTCGCTAAGCAATGGTTGTTTCACGTAACATTCATGAAACGATGAAATACATCGAATTAACGTGTTTCGCAGTGAAAGTAGCTTGATATCTATGAAAACATCTAAATTAAGCTAAACCTTCGCTAAATCATGGTTATTTTACGACACATTCATGAATCGATGAAATTCAACGAAATAACGTGTTTCGCGGTGAAAGTAGCATGATATCTATGAAAACATCAAAATTATGATAAATCTCCGCTAAATCATGGTTATTTCACGAAACATTCACGAAACAATGAAATTCAATGAAATAACGTGTTTCGCAGTGAAAGTAGCTAGATATCTATGAAACCATCAAAATTTAGCTAAATCTTCACTAAATCATGGTTATTTTACGAAACATTCATGAAACGATGAAATTCAACGAAATAACGTGTTTCGCAGTGAAAGTAGCTTGATATCAATGAAAACATCAAAATTAAGCTAAATCTTCGCTAAATCATGGTTATTTTACGAAACATTCATGAATCGATGAAATTCAACGAAATAACGTGTTTCGCAGTGAAAGTAGCAAGATATCTATGAAAACATCAAAATTATGCTAAATGTCCGCTGAATCATGGTTATTTCACGAAACATTCACGAAACAATGAAATTCAACGAAATAACGTGTTCCGCAGTGAAAATATATAGATATCTATGAAATCATCAAAATTTAGCTAAATCTTCTCTAAATCATGGTTATTATACGAAACATTCATGAATCGATGAAATTCAACGAAATAACGTGTTTCGCAGTGAAAGTAGCTAGATATCGATGAAAACATCAAAATTAAGCTTAATCTTCGCTAAGCAATGGTTGTTTCACGAAACATTCATGAAACGATGAAATACATCGAATTAACGTGTTTCGCAGTGAAAGTAGCTTGATATC
>JAUCRC010000199.1:0-15353 GCA_032399595.1 Tetragonula carbonaria | reverse complement strand
TGAAGTTACCAAGTTTTAGCGATGATTTAGCTTAATATTTATGTTTTCACAGATATCAAGCTACTTTCACTGCGAAACAAGTTATTTCGATGAATTTCATCGTTTCATGAATGTTTCGTGAAATAATCATGATTTAGCGAAGATTTAGCATAATTTTGATGTTTTCATAGATATCAAGCCTCTTTCACTGCGAAACACGTTAATTCGTTGAATTTCATCGTTTCATGAATTTTTCGTGAAATAACCATGATTTAACGTAGATTTAGATTAATTTTGATGCTTTCAGAGATATCTTGCTACTCTCACTGCGAAACACGTTATTTCGTTGAATTTCATCGTTTCATGAATGTTTCGTGAAATAACCATGATTTAGCAGAGATTTAGCTTAATTTTGATGCTTTCAGAGATATGTTGCTACTTTCACTGCGAAACTCGTTATTTCGTTGAGTTTCATCGCTTCATGAATGTTTCGTGAAATATCCATGATTTAGCGGAGATTTAGCTTAATTTTGAAGTTTTCATAGATATCAAGTTACTTTCACTGCGAAACGCGATATTTCGATGAATTTCATCGTTTCATGAATGTTTCGTGGAATAACCACGATTTAGAGGAGATTTAGCTTAATTTTGATGTTTTCACAGATATCAAGCTACTTTCACTGCGAAACAAGTTATTTCGATGAATTTCATCGTTTCATGAATGTTTCGTGAAGTAACCAAGTTTTAGCGATGATTTAGCTTAATATTTATGTTTTCACAGATATCAAGCTACTTTCACTGCGAAACAAGTTATTTCGATGAATTTCATCGTTTCATGAATGTTTCGTGAAATAATCATGATTTAGCGAAGATTTAGCATAATTTTGATGTTTTCATAGATATCAAGCCTCTTTCACTGCGAAACACGTTAATTCGTTGAATTTCATCGTTTCATGAATTTTTCGTGAAATAACCATGATTTAACGTAGATTTAGATTAATTTTGATGCTTTCAGAGATATATTGCTACTCTCACTGCGAAACACGTTATTTCGTTGAATTTCATCGTTTCATGAATGTTTCGTGAAATAACCACGATTTAGCGAAGATTTAGCTTAATTTTGATGTTTTCATAGATATCAATCTACTTTCAATGCGATACACGTTATTTCGATGAATTTCATCGTTTCATGAAAGTTTCGTGAAATAACCATTATTTAGCGGACATTTAACTTAATTTTGATGCTTACATATACATCTTGCTACTTTCACTGCGAAACACGTTATTTCGTTGAATTTCATCGTTTCATGAATGTTTCGTGAAATAACCATGTTTTAGCGACAATTTAGCTTAATTTTGAAGTTTTCACAGATATCAAGCTACTTTCACTGCGAAACAAGTTATTTTGATGAATTTCATCGTTTCATGAATGTTTCGTGAAATAACCATGATTTAGCGGAGATTTAGCTTTATTTTGATGTTTTCATGGATATTTAGCTACTTTCACTGCGAAACACGTTATTTCGATGAATTTCATCGTTTCATGAAAGTTTCGTGAAATAACCATTATTTAGCGGACATTTAACTTAATTTTGATGCTTACATATACATCTTGCTACTTTCACTGCGAAACACGTTATTTCGTTGAATTTCATCGTTTCATGAATGTTTCGTGAAATAACCATGTTTTAGCGACAATTTAGCTTAATTTTGAAGTTTTCACAGATATCAAGCTACTTTCACTGCGAAACAAGTTATTTCGATGAATTTCATCGTTTCATTAATGTTTCGTGAAGTAACCAAGTTTTAGCGATGATTTAGCTTAATATTTATGTTTTCACAGATATCAAGCTACTTTCACTGCGAAACAAGTTATTTCGATGAATTTCATCGTTTCATGAATGTTTCTTGAAGTAATCATGATTTAGCGAAAATTTAGCATAATTTTGATGTTTTCATAGATATCAAGCCTCTTTCACTGCGAAACACGTTAATTCGTGAATTTCATCGTTTCATGAATGTTTCGTGAAATAACCATGATTTAACGTAGATATAGCTTAATTTTGATGCTTTCAGAGATATCTTGCTACTTTCACTGCGAAACACTTTATTTCGTTCAATTTCATCGTTTCATGAATGTTTCGTGAAATAACCATGTTTTAGCGAGAATTTAGCTTAATTTTGAAGTTTTCACAGATATCAAGCTACTTTCACTGCGAAACAAGTTATTTTGATGAATTTCATCGTTTCATGAATGTTTCGTGAAATAACCATTATTTAGTGAAGATTTAGCTTAATTTTGATGTTTTCGTTGATATCAAGCTGCTTTCACTGCGATACACGATATTTCGTTGAATTTCATCGTTTTTTGAATGTTTCGTGAAATAACCATGATTTAGCGGAGATTTAACTTAATTTTGATGTTTTCATAGGTATCTTACTACTTTCACTGCGAAACTCGTTATTTCGTTGAATTTCATCGTTTCAAGAATGGTTCGTGAAATAACCATGTTTTAGCAAAGATTAAACTTAGTTTTGATGTTTTCATAGGTATCTTACTACTTTCACTGCGAAACTCGTTATTTCGTTGAATTTCATCCTTTCATGAACGTTTCGTGAAGTAACCAGGTTTTAGCGATGATTTAGCTTAATATTGATGTTTTCAGAGATATCAAGCTACTTTCACTGCGAAACAAGTTATTTCGATGAATTTCATCGTTTCATGAATGTTTCGTGAAATAACCATGATTTAGCGGAGATTTATCTTTATTTTGATGTTTTCATGAATATTTAGCTACTTTCACTGCGTAACACGTTATTTCGTGGATTTCATAGTTTCATGAATGTTTTGTGAAATAACCATGATTTAGCGGTGATTTACCTTAATTTTGATGTTTTAATGGATATCTAGCTACTTTCACTGCGAAACACGTTATTTCGTTGAATTTCATCGTTTCATTAATGTTTCGTGAAATAACCATGATTTAGCGGAGATTTAGCTTTATTTTGATGTTTTCATGGATATTTAGCTACTTTCACTGCGTAACACGTTATTTCGTGGATTTCATCGTTTCATGAATGTTTCGTGAAATAACCATGTTTTAGCGAAGATTTAGCTTAATTTTGATGTTTTCATAGATATCAAGCTACTTTCACTGCGATACACGTTATTTCGAGAAGTTTCATCGTTTCATTAATGTTTCGTGAAATAACCATGATTTAGCGGAGATTTAGCTTTATTTTGATGTTTTCATGGATATTTAGCTACTTTCACTGCGTAACACGTTATTTCGTGGATTTCATCGTTTCATGAATGTTTCGTGAAATAACCATGTTTTAGCGAAGATTTAGCTTAATTTTGATGTTTTCATAGATATCAAGCTACTTTCACTGCGATACACGTTATTTCGAGAAGTTTCATCGTTTCATGAAAGTTTCGTGAAATAACCATGATTTAGCGGAGATTTAGCTTTATTTTGATGTTTTCATGGATATTTAGCTACTTTCACTGCGTAACACGTTATTTCGTGGATTTCATCGTTACATGAATGTTTTGTGAAATATCCATGATTTAGCGGTGATTTACCTTAATCTTGATGTTTTAATGGATATCTAGCTACTTTCACTGCGAAACACGTTATTTCGTTGAATTTCATCGTTTCATTAATGTTTCGTAAAATAACCATGATTTAGCCGAGAATTAGCTTAATTTTGATGATTTCATGGATTTCTAGCTACTTTCACTGCGAAACACGTTATTTCGTTGAATATCATCGTTTCATGAATGTTTCGTGAAATAACCATGTTTTAGCGAGAATTTAGCTTAATTTTGAAGTTTTCACAGATATCAAGCTACTTTCACTGCGAAACAAGTTATTTTGATGAATTTCATCGTTTCATGAATGTTTCGTGAAATAACCATTATTTAGTGAAGATTTAGCTTAATTTTGATGTTTTCACAGATATCAAGCTACTTTCACTGCGAAACAAGTTATTTCGATGAATTTCATCGTTTCATGAATGTTTCGTGAAATAACCATGTTTTAGCGAAGATTAAACTTAGTTTTGATGTTTTCATAGGTATCTTACTACTTTCACTGCGAAACTCGTTATTTCGTTGAATTTCATCCTTTCATGAATGTTTCGTGGAGTAACCAAGTTTTAGCGATGATTTATCTTAATATTGATGTTTTCACAGATATCAAGCTACTTTCACTGCGAAACAAGTTATTTCGATGAATTTCATCGTTTCATGAATGTTTCGTGAAATAACCATGATTTAGCGGAGATTTAGCTTTAATTTGATGTTTTCATGGATATTTAGCTACTTTCACTGCGTAACACGTTATTTCCTGGATTTCATCGTTTCATGAATGTTTTGTGAAATAACCATGATTTAGCGGTGATTTACCTTAATTTTGATGTTTTAATGGATATCTAGCTACTTTCACTGCGAAACACGTTATTTCGTTGAATTTCATCGTTTCATTAATGTTTCGTGAAATAACCATGATTTAGCGGTGAATTAGCTTAATTTTGATGCTTTCATGGATATCTAGCTACTTTCACTGCGAAACACGATATTTCGTTGAATTTCATCGTTTCATTAATGTTTCGTGAAATAACCATGATTTAGCGGAGATTTAGCTTTATTTTGATGTTTTCATGGATATTTAGCTACTTTCACTGCGTAACACGTTATTTCGTGGATTTCATCGTTTCATGAATGTTTCGTGAAATAACCATGTTTTAGCGAAGATTTATCTTAATTTTGATGTTTTCATAGATATGCAAGACTTTCACTGCGATACACGTTATTTCGATAAGTTTCATCGTTTCATGAAAGTTTCGTGAAATAACCATGATTTAGCGGAGATTTAGCTTTATTTTGATGTTTTCATGGATATTTAGCTACTTTCACTGCGTAACACGTTATTTCGTGGATTTCATCGTTTCATGAATGTTTTGTGAAATATCCATGATTTAGCGGTGATTTACCTTAATCTTGATGTTTTAATGGATATCTAGCTACTTTCACTGCGAAACACGTTATTTCGTTGAATTTCATCGTTTCATTAATGTTTCGTAAAATAACCATGATTTAGCCGAGAATTAGCTTAATTTTGATGATTTCATGGATTTCTAGCTACTTTCACTGCGAAACACGATATTTCGTTGAATATCATCGTTTCATGAATGTTTCGTGAAATAACCATGATTTAGCGGAGATATAGCTTTATTTTGATGTTTTCATGGATATGTAGCTACTTTCACTGCGATACACGTTATTTCGATAAGTTTCATCGTTTCATGAAAGTTTCGTGAAATAACCATGATTTAGCGGAGATTTAGCTTTATTTTGATGTTTTCATGGATATTTAGCTACTTTCACTGCGTAACACGTTATTTCGTGGATTTCATCGTTTCATGAATGTTTTGTGAAATATCCATGATTTAGCGGTGATTTACCTTAATTTTGATGTTTTAATGGATATCTAGCTACTTTCACTGCGAAACACGTTATTTCGTTGAATTTCATCGTTTCATTAATGTTTCGTAAAATAACCATGATTTAGCCGAGAATTAGCTTAATTTTGATGATTTCATGGATTTCTAGCTACTTTCACTGCGAAACACGATATTTCGTTGAATATCATCGTTTCATGAATGTTTCGTGAAATAACCATGTTTTAGCGAGAATTTAGCTTAATTTTGAAGTTTTCACAGATATCAAGCTACTTTCACTGCGAAACAAGTTATTTTGATGAATTTCATCGTTTCATGAATGTTTCGTGAAATAACCATTATTTAGTGAAGATTTAGCTTAATTTTGATGTTTTCACAGATATCAAGCTACTTTCACTGCGAAACAAGTTATTTCGATGAATTTTATCGTTTCATGAATGTTACGTGAAATAACCATGTTTTAGCGAAGATTAAACTTAGTTTTGATGTTTTCATAGGTATCTTACTACTTTCACTGCGAAACTCGTTATTTCGTTGAATTTCATCCTTTCATGAATGTTTCGTGAAGTAACCAAGTTTTAGCGATGATTTATCTTAATATTGATGTTTTCACAGATATCAAGCTACTTTCACTGCGAAACAAGTTATTTCGATGAATTTCATCGTTTCATGAATGTTTCGTGAAATAACCATGATTTAGCGGAGATTTAGCTTTAATTTGATGTTTTCATGGATATTTAGCTACTTTCACTGCGTAACACGTTATTTCCTGGATTTCATCGTTTCATGAATGTTTTGTGAAATAACCATGATTTAGCGGTGATTTACCTTAATTTTGATGTTTTAATGGATATCTAGCTACTTTCACTGCGAAACACGTTATTTCGTTGAATTTCATCGTTTCATTAATGTTTCGTAAAATAACCATGATTTAGCCGAGAATTAGCTTAATTTTGATGTTTTCACAGATACAAGCTACTTTCACTGCGAAACAAGTTATTTCGATGAATTTCATCGTTTCATGAATGTTTCGTGAAATAACCATGTTTTAGCGAAGATTAAACTTAATTTTGATGTTTTAATAGGTATCTTACTACTTTCACTGCGAAACTCGTTATTTCGTTGAATTTCATCCTTTCATGAATGTTTCGTGAAGTAACCAAGTCTTAGCGATGATTTAGCTTAATATTGATGTCTTCACAGATATCAAGCTACTTTCACTGCGAAACAAGTTATTTCGATGAATTTCATCGTTTCATGAATGTTTCGTGAAATAACCATGATTTAGCGGAGATTTAGCTTTAATTTGATGTTTTCATGGTTATTTAGCTACTTTCACTGCGTAACACGTTATTTCCTGGATTTGATCGTTTCATGAATGTTTTGTGAAATAACCATGATTTAGCGGTGATTTACCTTAATTTTGATGTTTTAATGGATATCTAGCTACTTTCACTGCGAAACACGTTATTTCGTTGAATTTCATCGTTTCATTAATGTTTCGTGAAATAACCATGATTTAGCGGTGAATTAGCTTAATTTTGATGCTTTCATGGATATCTAGCTACTTTCACTGCGAAACACGATATTTCGTTGAATTTCATCGTTTCATTAATGTTTCGTGAAATAACCATGATTTAGCGGAGATTTAGCTTTATTTTGATGTTTTCATGGATATTTAGCTACTTTCACTGCGTAACACGTTATTTCGTGGATTTCATCGTTTCATGAATGTTTCGTGAAATAACCATGTTTTAGCGATGATTTAGCTTAATTTTGATGTTTTCATAGATATCAAGCTACTTTCACTGCGATACACGTTATTTCGATAAGTTTCATCGTTTCATGAAAGTTTCGTGAAATAACCATGATTTAGCGGAGATTTAGCTTTATTTTGATGTTTTCATGGATATTTAGCTACTTTCACTGCGTAACACGTTATTTCGTGGATTTCATCGTTTCATGAATGTTTTGTGAAATATCCATGATTTAGCGGTGATTTACCTTAATTTTGATGTTTTAATGGATATCTAGCTACTTTCACTGCGAAACACGTTATTTCGTTGAATTTCATCGTTTCATTAATGTTTCGTAAAATAACCATGATTTAGCTGAGAATTAGCTTAATTTTGATGATTTCATGGATTTCTAGCTGCTTTCACTGCGAAACACGTTATTTCGTTGAATATCATCGTTTCATGAATGTTTCGTGAAATAACCATGTTTTAGCGAGAATTTAGCTTAATTTTGAAGTTTTCACAGATATCAAGCTACTTTCACTGCGATACACGTTATTTCGATGAATTTCATCGTTTCATGAAAGTTTCGTGAAGTATCCATGTTTTAGTGAAGATTTAGCTTAATTTTGATGTTTTCATAGATATCGAGCTTCTTCCACTGCGATACACGTTATTTCGATGAATTTCATCGTTTCATGAAAGTTTCGTGAAGTATCCATGTTTTAGGGAAGATTTAGCTTAATTTTGATGTTTTCACAGATATCAAGCTACTTTCACTGCGAAACGAGTTATTTCGATGAATTTCATCGTTTCATGAATGTTTCGCGAAGTAACCAAGTTTTAGCGATGATTTAGCTTAATATTTATGTTTTCACAGATATCAAGCTACTTTCACTGCGAAACAAGTTATTTCGATGAATTTCATCGTTTCATGAATGTTTCGTGAAATAATCATGATTTAGCGAAGATTTAGCATAATTTTGATGTTTTCATAGATATCAAGCCTCTTTCACTGCGAAACACGTTAGTTCGTTGAATTTCATCGTTTCATGAATGTTTCGTGAAATAACCATGATTTAACGTAGATTTAGCTTAATTTTGATGCTTTCAGAGATATCTTGCTACTTTCACTGCGAAACACGTTATTTCGTTGAATTTCATCGTTTCATGAACGTTTCGTGAAATAACCATGATTTAGCGGAGATTTAGCTTAATTTGGATGCTTTCATAGATATCAAGCTACTTTCACTGCGATACACGATATTTCGTTGAATTTCATCGTTTCAAGTATGTTTCGTGAAATAACCATGTTTTAGCGAAGATTAAACCTGATTTTGATGTTTACATAGGTATCTTACTACTTTCACTGCGAAACACGTTAATTCGTTGAATTTCATCGTTTCATGAATGTTTCGTGAAATAACCATGATTTAACGGAGATTTAGCTTAATTTTGATGCTTTCAGAGATATCTTGCTACTTTCACTGCGAAACACGTTATTACGTTGAATTTCATCGTTTCATGAATGCTTCGTGAAGTAACCATGATTTAGCGGAGATTTAGCTTAATTTTTATGCTTTCAGAGATATCTTGCTACTTTCACTGCGAAACACGTTATTTCGTTGAGTTTCATCGTTTCATGAATGTTTCGTGAAATAACCATGATTTAGCGGAGATTTAGCTTAATTTTGATGTTTTCATAGATATCAAGTTACTTTCACTGCGAAACGCGTTATTTCGATGAATTTCATCGTTTCATGAATGTTTCGTGGAATAACCACGATTTAGCGGAGATTTAGATTAATTTTGATGTTTTCTTAAATTTCAAGCTACTTTCACTGCGAAACACGTTATTTCGTTGAATTTCTTAGTTTCATGAAAGTTTCGTGTAAAAACCATGATTTAGCGGTGATTTAGCTTAATTTTGGTGCTATCATAGATATCAAACTTCTTTCACTGCGAAACACGTTATTTTGTTCAATTTCATCGTGTCATGAATGTTTCGTGAAATAACCATGATTTAGATAAGATTTAGCTTAATTTTGATGTTTTCGTTGATATCAAGCTGCTTTCACTGCGATACACGATATTTCGTTGAATATCATCGTTTTTTGAATGTTTCGTGAAATAACCATGTTTTAATAAAGATTTAGCTTAATTTTGATGTTTTCGTTGATATCAAGCTACTTTCACTGCGAAACACGTTATTTCGTTGTATTTCATCGTTTCATGAATGTTTCGTGAAATAACCATGATTTAGCGGTGAATTAGCTTAATTTTGATGCTTTCATGGATATCTAGCTACTTTCACTGCGAAACACGATATTTCGTTGAATTTCATCGTTTCATGAATGTTTCGTGAAATAATCATGATTTAGCGAAAATTTAGCATAATTTTGTTGTTTTCATAGATATCAAGCCTCTTTCACTGCGAAACACGTTAATTCGTGAATTTCATCGTTTCATGAATGTTTCGTGAAATAACCATGATTTAACGTAGATTTAGCTTAATTTTGATGCTTTCAGAGATGTCTTGCTACTTTCACTGCGAAACACGTTATTTCGTTGAATTTCATCGTTTCATGAATGTTTCGTGAAATAACCATGATTTAGCAGAGATTTAGCTTAATTTTGATGCTTTCAGAGATATCTTGCTACTTTCACTGCGAAACACGTTATTTCGTTGAGTTTCATCGCTTCATGAATGTTTCCTGAAATATCCATGATTTAGCGGAGATTTAGCTTAATTTTGATGTTTTCATAGATATCAAGTTACTTTCACTGCGAAACAAGTTATTTCGATGAATTTCATCGTTTCATGAATGTTTCGTGGAATAACCACGATTTAGAGGAGATTTAGCTTAATTTTGATGTTTTCACAGATATCAAGCTACTTTCACTGCGAAACAAGTTATTTCGATGAATTTCATCGTTTCATGAATGTTTCGTGAAGTAACCAAGTTTTAGCGATGATTCAGCTTAATATTTATGTTTTCACAGATATCATGCTACTTTCACTGCGAAACAAGTTATTTCGATGAATTTCATCGTTTCATGAATGTTTCGTGAAATAATCATGATTTAGCGAAGATTTAGCATAATTTTGATGTTTTCATAGATATCAAGCCTCTTTCACTGCGAAACACGTTAGTTCGTTGAATATCATCGTTTCATGAATGTTTCGTGAAATAACCATGATTTAACGTAGATTTAGCTTAATTTTGATGCTTTCAGAGATATCTTGCTACTTTCACTGCGAAACACGTTATTTCGTTGAATTTCATCGTTTCATGAATGTTTCGTGAAATAACCATGATTTAGCAGAGGTTTAGCTTAATTTTGATGCTTTCAGAGGTATCTTGCTACTTTCACTGCGAAACACGTTATTTCGTTGAGTTTCATCGATTCATGAATGTTTCGTGAAATATCCATGATTTAGCGGAGATTTAGCTTAATTTTGATGTTTTCATAGATATCAAGTTACTTTCACTGCGAAACGCGATATTTCGATGAATTTCATCGTTTCATGAATGTTTCGTGGAATAACCACGATTTAGAGGAGATTCAGCTTAATTTTGATGTTTTCATAAATTTCAAGCTACTTTCACTGCGAAACACGTTATTTCGTTGAATTTCATAGTTTCATGTAAGTTTCGTGAAAAAACCATGATTTAGCGGTGATTTAGCTTAATTTTGATGCTTTCATAGATATCAAGCTTCTTTCACTGCGAAGCACGTTATTTCGTTCAATTTCATCGTGTCATGAATGTTTCGTGAAATAACCACGATTTAGCGAAGATTTAGACTAATTTTGATGTTTTAATGGATATCTAGCTACTTTCACTGCGAAACACGTTATTTCGATGAATTTCATCGTTTCATGAAAGTTTCGTGAAATAACCATTATTTAGCGGACATTTAACTTAATTTTGATGCTTACATATACATCTTGCTACTTTCACTGCGAAACACGTTATTTCGTTGAATTTCATCGTTTCATGAATGTTTCGTGAAATAACCATGTTTTAGCGAGAATTTAGCTTAATTTTGAAGTTTTCACAGATATCAAGCTACTTTCACTGCGAAACAAGTTATTTCGATGAATTTCATCGTTTCATGAATGTTTCGTGAAGTAACCAAGTTTTAGCGATGATTTAGCTTAATATTTATGTTTTCACAGATATCAAGCTACTTTCACTGCGAAACAATTTATTTCGATGAATTTCATCGTTTCATGAATGTTTCGTGAAATATCCATGATTTAGCGGAGATTTAGCTTAATTTTGATGTTTTCATAGATATCAAGTTACTTTCACTCCGAAACGCGATATTTCGATGAATTTCATCGTTTCATGAATGTTTCGTGGAATAACCACGATTTAGAGGAGATTTAGCTTAATTTTGATGTTTTCATAAATTTCAAGCTACTTTCACTGCGAAACACGTTACTTCGTTGAATTTCATAGTTTCATGTAAGTTTCGTGAAAAAACCATGATTTAGCGGTGATTTAGCTTAATTTTGATGCTTTCATAGATATCAAGCTTCTTTCACTGCGAAACACGTTATTTCGTTCAATTTCATCGTGTCATGAATGTTTCGTGAAATAACCACGATTTAGCGAAGATTTAGCTTAATTTTGATGTTTACGTTGATATCAAGCTGCTTTCACTGCGATACACGATATTTCGTTGAATTTCATCGTTTTTTGAATGTTTCGTGAATTAACAATGATTTAGCGTAGATTTAGCTTAATTTTGATGCTTTCATAGAAATCAAGCTTCTTTCACTGCGAAACACGTTATTTCGTTCAATTTCATCGTGTCATGAATGTTTCGTGAAATAACCACGATTTAGCGAAGATTTAGCTTAATTTTGATGTTTACGTTGATATCAAGCTGCTTTCACTGCGATACACGATATTTCGTTGAATTTCATCGTTTTTTGAATGTTTCGTGAATTAACAATGATTTAGCGTAGATTTAGCTTAATTTTGATGCTCTAATAGATATCTTGCTACTTTCACTGCGAAACACGTTATTTCGTTGAGTTTCATCGTTTCATGAATGTTTCGTGAAATAACCATGATTTAGCGGAGATTTAGCTTAATTTTGATGTTTTCATAGATATCAAGTTACTTTCACTGCGAAACGCGTTATTTCGATGAATTTCATCGTTTCATGAATGTTTCGTGGAATAACCACGATTTAGCGGAGATTTAGATTAATTTTGATGTTTTCTTAAATTTCAAGCTACTTTCACTGCGAAACACGTTATTTCGTTGAATTTCATAGTTTCATGAAAGTTTCGTGTAAAAACCATGATTTAGCGGTGATTTAGCTTAATTTTGGTGCTATCATAGATATCAAACTTCTTTCACTGCGAAACACGTTATTTTGTTCAATTTCATCGTGTCATGAATGTTTCGTGAAATAACCATGATTTAGAGAAGATTTAGCTTAATTTTGATGTTTTCGTTGATATCAAGCTGCTTTCACTGCGATACACGATATTTCGTTGAATTTCATCGTTTTTTGAATGTTTCGTGAAATAACCATGTTTTAATAAAGATTTAGCTTAATTTTGATGTTTTCGTTGATATCAAGCTACTTTCACTGCGAAACACGTTATTTCGTTGAATTTCATCGTTTCATGAATGTTTCGTGAAATAACCATGATTTAGCGGTGAATTAGCTTAATTTTGATGCTTTCATGGATATCTAGCTACTTTCACTGCGAAACACGATATTTCGTTGAATTTCATCGTTTCATGAATGTTTCGTGAAATAATCATGATTTAGCGAAAATTTAGCACAATTTTGGTGTTTTCATAGATATCAAGCCTCTTTCACTGCGAAACACGTTAATTCGTGAATTTCATCGTTTCATGAATGTTTCGTGAAATAACCATGATTTAACGTAGATTTAGCTTAATTTTGATGCTTTCAGAGATATCTTGCTACTTTCACTGCGAAACACGTTATTTCGTTGAGTTTCATCGCTTCATGAATGTTTCGTGAAATATCCATGATTTAGCGGAGATTTAGCTTAATTTTGATGTTTTCATAGATATCAAGTTACTTTCACTGCGAAACGCGATATTTCGATGAATTTCATCGTTTCATGAATGTTTCGTGGAATAACCACGATTTAGAGGAGATTTAGCTTAATTTTGATGTTTTCACAGATATCAAGCTACTTTCACTGCGAAACAAGTTATTTCGATGAATTTCATCGTTTCATGAATGTTTCGTGAAGTAACCAAGTTTTAGCGATGATTTAGCTTAATATTTATGTTTTCACAGATATCAAGCTACTTTCACTGCGAATCAAGTTATTTCGATGAATTTCATCGTTTCATGAATGTTTCGTGAAATAATCATGATTTAGCGAAGATTTAGCATAATTTTGATGTTTTCATAGATATCAAGCCTCTTTCACTGCGAAACACGTTAATTCGTTGAATTTCATCGTTTCATGAATTTTTCGTGAAATAACCATGATTTTACGTAGATTTAGATTAATTTTGATGCCTTCAGAGATATCTTGCTACTCTCACTGCGAAACACGTTATTTCGTTGAATTTCATCGTTTCATGAATGTTTCGTGAAATAACCATGATTTAGCGGTGATTTAGCTTAATTTTGATGCTTTCATAGATATCAAGCTTCTTTCACTGCGAAACACGGTATTTCGTTCAATTTCATCGTGTCATGAATGTTTCGTGAAATAACCACGATTTAGCGAAGATTTAGCTTAATTTTGATGTTTTCATAGATATCAATCTACTTTCAATGCGATACACGTTATTTCGATGAATTTCATCGTTTCATGAAAGTTTCGTGAAATAACCATTATTTAGCGGACATTTAACTTAATTTTGATGCTTACATATACATCTTGCTACTTTCACTGCGAAACACGTTATTTCGTTGAATTTCATCGTTTCATGAATGTTTCGTGAAATAACCATGTTTTAGCGAGAATTTAGCTTAATTTTGAAGTTTTCACAGATATCAAGCTACTTTCACTGCGAAACAAGTTATTTCGATGAATTTCATCGTTTCATGAATGTTTCGTGAAATAACCATGATTTAGCGGAGATTTAGCTTAATTTTGATGTTTTCATAGATATCAAGTTACTTTCACTCCGAAACGCGATATTTCGATGAATTTCATCGTTTCATGAATGTTTCGTGGAATAACCACGATTTAGAGGAGATTTAGCTTAATTTTGATGTTTTCATAAATTTCAAGCTACTTTCACTGCGAAACACGTTACTTCGTTGAATTTCATAGTTTCATGAAAGTTTCGTGAAAAAACCATGATTTAGCGGTGATTTAGCTTAATTTTGATGCTTTCATAGATATCAAGCTTCTTTCACTGCGAAACACGTTATTTCGTTCAATTTCATCGTGTCATGAATGTTTCGTGAAATAACCACGATTTAGCGAAGATTTAGCTTAATTTTGATGTTTACGTTGATATCAAGCTGCTTTCACTGCGATACACGATATTTCGTTGAATTTCATCGTTTTTTGAATGTTTCGTGAATTAACAATGATTTAGCGTAGATTTAGCTTAATTTTGATGCTCTAATAGATATCTTGCTACTTTCACTGCGAAACACGTTATTTCGTTGAGTTTCATCGTTTCATGAATGTTTCGTGAAATAACCATGATTTAGCGGAGATTTAGCTTAATTTTGATGTTTTCATGGATATCTAGCTACTTTCACTGCGAAACACGATATTTCGTTGAATTTCATCGTTTCATGAATGTTTCGTGAAATAATCATGATTTAGCGAAAATTTAGCATAATTTTGGTGTTTTCATAGATATCAAGCCTCTTTCACTGCGAAACACGTTAATTTGTGAATTTCATCGTTTCATGAATGTTTCGTGAAATAACCATGATTTAACGTAGATTTAGCTTAATTTTGATGCTTTCAGAGAAATCTTGCTACTCTCACTGCGAAACCCGTTTTTTCGTTGAATTTCATCGTTTCATGAATGTTTCGTGAAATAACCATGATTTAGCTGAGATTTAGCTTAATTTTGATGCTTTCAGAGATATCTTGCTACTTTCACTGCGAAACACGTTATTTCGTTGAGTTTCATCGCTTCATGAATGTTTCGTGAAATATCCATGATTTAGCGGAGATTTAGC
>JAUCRC010000208.1:0-12230 GCA_032399595.1 Tetragonula carbonaria | reverse complement strand
CTTCACTGATATAAGCACCACTGAGAAGCAAGTAATTACTGATGAAGGATAGACTTCTGGCATTAGTTGGACACAGAAAGTCCGTTTTGGATTTCTCTTTCCTCGTCGGTACGACTGTCGTCCTTTCATTCTCAAGTGGTCTTGATGCAAGAATCAGAGTCACGGTTCAGTTGTTGAGCAAGATGTCGATTCACGCTTGGAAATAAACAGACAGACGAGAGAGTATACTTAATAAAAAATCAAATTTAATAAAATCAAAATTTATTTTGGAAATTATTCATAAAAATAAATTTAAAATACAAAATAAAACAAAAAATTATTTTGATAGACAAAAATAGTAAAATAGTTTCGAGAAATTATTCAATAAATTAACTCTTATTCAAATAAAAGCAAAATTATTTCTAAATAACAAAGCCATCATGATATTGAATTATTTAATTGAATTTTCAGATATTCCGTTTCAATTATACCCAAATCTGTCTTTACGTGACCTCTTATGCTTCCGCGACATATATTAACAGGATTTGTTTATTTTAACATTTCACTGTTGACATCGGAAAGTGTCGTCGTAGAGTTCCTCGGAATACGCACCGAGAACTATTGTTCCAGGTTCCAATAGCTGCGTGTTTTCGGTATCCATCTTATGTGTGTCGCGACACAAGAGATAATAGAGTAGAGTAATTGAAGTTGCTTAATTATGAGTTCATATATATGACACCCAACGTCAATTGATTCGTATAAGCGAAGTTTAATATAACATTCTATTAAATTATCTTAAAGCAACTTTGTATTTCAACATAATCTTGCTTCTGCCTTTATAATAACAATAAAATGAATAATACCCAGCTACAACTAAACTATCGCTTTGCATTAGTTGCAAAACATGAAGCACAGTCTCTCTCTCTCTCTCTCTCTATATATATATATATATATATATATATAACAATTTATTTAATATATCTATATATACATAAATATGACATTAAATTTATATATACACATATATATATATACATATATATACATATACAGATATATATACATGTATATAAATTAAATTGTTATATTTTGACATAATCTGTGATATTTAGATAGGCCTCTAGAATTGTATGTACATATTTGCATATACATATTTGCATTTACAAATCCGTAATCTAATTGCAACTTAGTGCTTGATCCCGATTGAATTGACAATTAGTTACTTCTTTACGCAACAGTAATTTACTTCTTTACATAATATTCTGGAATTCATTAGCAAATGACGGTAAACGTATTATATACAATTACTGTTCATATAATAGGTTTAAATTAGTAAATTCAAGCAGCAAGAATTCTGATTGAAATTTCAGATAGGTGACGTTTTATTCTATACTTGTTTCTAAATGTTTCACTTTATTGAATAATGTATGTATATTGATATATCCTTTTTTCTACACGTATTATTTTTTTCTGCTTTATAATTAGAAATTTCAAAATCACGTAAATGTATGTACCAGCGAAACATCATATGACGCATGTACACAGAAAAAAAGATCAAGAAATGTTAAGATTAAGCAGGGTTTTTTAATATTAACATTGGGATGAAGAATATTTCAATCGCTTTTTTTTACATTTTCTAGAAATGTGTGATATCTTAGATGCGTTGCGAGAAGTGATAGATGCAACTATTTAACATTTTGTTTACTACCAATTGTCGTGCAAGAATGTTTAATATCTAGTAAAATTTAGTTTACATTGTCATTTTATGTATTTTTATGTAGTATATCTGACTTTATATTTTAATGATATTAAATGTATTTAATTAACTTTACGTGTATTTTAAAGAAATATTCGTTCGTCTATCGCTTTGATCGTGAATTTTTACAATAGACAGATAAAATAAATTGAAAGTTATCAATAGGTAGAAGTTCTCAGGCACTATGGCTGAATTAATTGATCGCCTGGCAATGGAAAACGTCGGATCAAAAAATCTATTTTAACCGAATGTCTCAACAAGGAGATGGCGAGCCAGCCGTAGACCTCCAATAACTAATTGCAACGTCAGAGTTAGCACTGTTGCCAATATACCGTACAGTATAGCGTACTCACTGGTGTAAGAGCGGAAAAAGAAATTTAGTCAGACGCGAGATACAACTAATAGCCATAAAATAGTGTTATAAAAATACAGCTATACTACGTAAAGACGAATCATTGGCCGATATAGTTTACCATTCGACAATGATAAGAAATAACAGACAATAATAGCAGTTATGATTATAGTTATGATATATATAGAAATAATCATAGTTATGATAGTTATGATATATGATATAGCAATAATCATAGTTATGATATTCAGTTTGATGAACAAGGTTACTGATCCAAAGACATGTTTTCGATAACACAAAAATGCATAAATATTTTATCCAGATTTTTGTTTAAGTACTAACGTTCCAACACTTCCTGGTTCTAATATATTTCTTTTTTCTATCGACGATAGTATCGGATATATTGAAAAGTCATTCAATGTATTCCGTTAATGATGTTATAATAAGATATTTTTTTCATAATTTCTCAGATGTGAATATTTTACATTATTATTGATCGCACATCTGCGCATTTCCTTAAAAACAAAGACCGATTGTTCTAGATGTAAACATCTCTCATCGAATATTCGAAATACAAATAACTTCTTCATTCACATTTTAAATATTTCTTCAGTCATTGATTTTATACCCTTCTTATCTGAGTTTCGAGTTTGGAATCACGAAAAAACACAAAGTTTCAACATTTGAATACTAATTTCCATCAATATATTAATAATCTCTTAATTTCATTAATCATAATCATCATTAGGAATTCTAATAATCTCTATTAATACACTCACCTTGATAGTAGACTTCCTCCTTCTCACTCTCTCCCTCTCTTCGGTTTTACTTACTTACGGTGAGCCTAAATTTTCCTCGTTTTGTTTAAATTTGTTTAAATTTGGCGCTAAACAATTCTAAATGTTGAGCAATTGAACGAAGATGGCAGTAACACTTGATGGCTACTCTTAGAAGGCCGATTTCCTTCGCTACATTGTTCTTTCTGCGTTGACTGTTTCGACTGTCATTTCATGTGGAATCTATTCTCCTGAACTACCATTCCAGCTTATCGATCACCACTATCTAGCAGCTTGTCTATCCTTTAATTTCAACTTTATGTTCTTGGTGGGAGGATTAGGAGATCGTGCGATTTGTGGTAGAGAAGAAGTTCGCTGATCTTGGAACAGAGGATTAATGCTGATCGTTAGCTTCAAAAAATTAACAAAACAATAATCGTAATAGACTCGCAGGTCAGTCATCTGCATACAATAAGATTTAATAAATACAATAACTTTAATGTAGAACGCTATACTCACATCAATTACTCACATTAATATTTTGATACTAAATATTTAAATTGCTACAATGTTGCAAACGAATCGTACACCAATAAATTTGGATTCATTTCGAAGTTTGAAGTTTTTATCCTTAAAACGCGTAATTCATTTTATTTAAGATCTTATTTACATCACCTACCGTGTGAAAAAATGAAATCACTTTTTTTTCTCGAAAATTCTTTAAATTGTAGTATGTGACATTGAAAATTTCAAAACATTGAAAAATTATTTTTCGTGACTGAAACTACAATTGATTTGAAGATCGAAGTTCGATTTGCTACTTGTTTGTAGTTTGCTTTCCCGAGCCAGTCCATGTGATAATTTATGTTATTTTTTGTTACGTTATTCGCATAGTTTACGTTATTTTAGAGGACAGTCAGGAAAGGGAGTAAGGTTTTACTGGTTCATTGTAGTTGAAGAAACATGTTAATTCCTTGCGAATTTCAATAGCGTTCTGTGTGTTATGGGCCAAGGAGCGTTCTCTCGAAGAAAGTTATCAAAAATATTTAAAAATACAGGAACTCATCCTAGGCAAATGCATTTCGATTTCGAAGCAAAATAATTCTACCTTTCTGAACTTTCTCTAAAGATTATACCATAGAGTTGGAGAAACTTTCATAGTCAGCGCGATGAAATAATTTTTTATTATTATTTCTTTGTAAATTCTGAGTTTCATCCGGTTTGTAAATATAATTATTTATCAGTATGCGCGAACAGTATTATAATTTATAATTTTAAATATCGAGATAGACGAAAATGAATATAACGTTGAAAATATTACTCGAATTTTAGATTTCTCTAATTTCTTCTGTTGAATAACAACACCCCACAGCCAGTAAAAAAAGTCGTGCATTTTTGCAAATTTAAAGGTCGTAAAGGAAAAGCTTCAATAACCTTGTCTGTACTTCAACCATCGAGATGATTTAACTATAAAGATGGATTTAATTATCGTTTTCAATTTAATTATCGTAAAAGCATCGTTACTACATACTATAAAAACTTACAACTAACTTTTTCGAGGAGAAAGGTATCTTGAAAATTTAATTTAAATTTGAAGAAGTTTGACAATTTATATAAATAAAAAACATTATATATTTGTAATCATTATATATTGTCACATCATACCACTACAATGTCGTAATGCTATGTCAGTAAATGTAGAATGCATGAATTTGACACACTACGGGCTTGTCATGTTCATCACGGATGGGTACGAAACTAAGTTATAAATTCTCGAAATTTGAATTCGAATCTATTGAAACTCGGAACTATCGAACTGATGCTTTTATTTTGTAAAAGGAATTTTTTGTTATAGAAACTGGAGTTAATACTATTTTAATTTTGGTCACAAACGTTAGTTAGCTAAACAAAAATATGACAGTATAACAGAGTATAAAAGTATCTAATCCAGTATAACAGAGTATAAAAGAATCTTATTTAAGGATATTTTGGAGCTAATTTACTTCTTTTTTATCAAGTATAGTATGAAAAATTTTTTTTTCTAATAGATTTTTCAGATTTGGACATTTTACCGTTCTATCGTTCCAGAATTGCGATTCATGTACTTTCATAAAAACGAAAACTGAATATTTGAGTAGTATTCCGCAAGCAGTTCAGGTAATGTTTAATTGCACGTGAGTCAAATATCCTTTATTTACGCTACAGATGAATCCTTATCATTCGATTGCATATTTTTTCTTATCTGAAAGTGTCCGAGTGTTTCGAAACACGTAAAATATACAAAGTTCCGAATTTTCAAAACTTGAAACGTTTTTGGATTTCAAGTGATTTGAAGGTTTCGACATCGACGAATAACCCATTCCTAATTCTTCTGTTTGTTACGTAAAACAATCATTGAATAGAATCGAATATTTTTTATCGCCTGTCTAATTAAATTTTTACTGTCGTATTTGTCAGGCTTTTTTGATTAAAGTGAGGTCAAATGCAATATAAGTGCTAACGTATGATACATCATTTGTGTTAAATTTTTCCTAACATAACTGTATTGTAAGATAATATTTGATGTTTGGTATTTATTCCTACGTCATGACATGCAGATCATCAATCGCTATAGTTGTGTCTCACTCATTGCCAATTTCAACGTGTTTGTTATATGTCACCTACTCAACTTCAATACTAACGTGACTATTCGACCTAAGATCGAAATACGTGTTTCTTTATGTGTTGCTGACAAAAATTGACGTAATAAAAGAAATCAATCCGAGTATATGAATGAATTCATTCTAATGAAATAACAATAAACAGTCATAGGAGATGAAATTGACACAAATTTATTTATTAGAATCATTTTGATCAATTATCTGAAACAAATACAAGAATAGAAACAAATACAATATACAAATGACACAGAAAATTATTCTATTTAATAACTGAATAATAAAATAATTCAGAGAAAAACATTTGGTAGTACAAATAAATTGTAGGTAATACCGAGTTAGATAAAATGATATATAATTTAATCATTAATGATATATTGAATAATCGTTTCTCAAATATTTTATTCAAATAAGGCCTAATGTCGTTTTATGAATTTTATAACATTTTAAATTGTCGATAATTTTTCATTCTCATTAGTACAATTATGTATTTCACTGTACGTTCGGGAAAGTTTCTATGCGAGAATAACATCTGGTTTGCAACCCGATGGAAAGCAATCTGATAGCAGGATTGTTAGAGAGAGTTTATGATCTTCAAGTGACTTGAGCTTCTAATAGTTTAAAGTCGACATATTGGAATATTGTTGGTATTTGGAATATTGTTGGAAATTTGCAATACGAAAATACTAATTGAATTACATAATAAATTGTTTTCTAATATAAATTTTTATCGAAATTGTATAATATAATAAGGGAATAATAGGAGTCAGTGTCCAGTCAATTAATTATATGTTCCAAATCAATTTACGAACATTTAGAAATATTAGTTGCAAATATATAATCATTGTAATCATGTAAAAATATGTTAAAACTTTAGAGTAAATCGTTTAATTTACTCCTTCGTACATTAATTCCACGAGCCAATTTTGCGATTATTAATATAAAATATGCTACGAAATTTTAGGCTGTCATGCTGCTCATTTATAATAACAGAAATTAATGTAATTTGGAATATTCCATAATAGCTATAATTTTATTTCAAGAATTAACGTCGTGTTAGTTAGGGAGAAAATTTACCAGAACAATCAGCTACAACTGAGATTACCCCTGTTTTTTCTTTAAATATTTTTCCTACTTCTAACATAACGAAACTCAACGAAATCTTCTATAGATTCAAGTAGATAGTTCGCATATAAATAAGTTACTTAGATAAGAGAACTTATCTTAGAGAGTAATCGTATTAATTTTAGTTTATTGCTTTTTTAATTCTAAGTGAACATAAATTAGAACACAATTTCATATTACTTACACTATAATAAAATCGTTATTTCTCATTTAGGTCAAAGTTTCAAACACTGCTGTAATTTTATATTCATCTTAAACAAACTGAAGCATAAAATATATTACACTTTTTTTAACAATGTTTTATTGAAAACAAGACGGTAGATAAAATACCATATGTGCACCGTACTTGTGCTTATTCTATTTGACTCCGTAATCTAGTTACGTTGATTGTTCGTATAAAAGTACGAAATGATCCGACAGTTCGAATGCTTCCAAGTAGTTAATCGAATCGTATCATGTGGCAAACATGCAAGCAATACCAGCACGTCCCTTCTTTTTCTGTCAATCTGTACAATCGATTGGATATCAATATTGAAATGAATTAAATAAATGGCAATAATTAGCCTTTTTCTTTATGTTCAAAATTTGATAAATGATATAAAACACGCCCAAATAGCTCAAGAGGACGACGCTGAAGTCTTAACAAAAATTCCACGTCAAATAGTAAGCAGTAAGCATTTAAAAATATAATAATAAATAAATAATAAATTAGTGATTGAAATAACATGGTAAATAAATAATACACATGTAAAGTAAAAATATAAAATGATGCAGGAAATAGAAATAAATATAATAAGAATAACAGGGATGAATATGTTTAAACATAATATTATATAGCCTAAAATGAATATAATTAAATAAATATTAAATGTGTAGCTTATTAAGCTATTAAGCTAGCTTCTAGTAAAGAGTAACATCGATTAAATTTTTACAAAATAAAAGCAAGCCACCACAGTCTGTGGAAAAAAGGAAAGGACGATTTGGACTTGTTGTTCGCATGAAGAAATGTACTATTGTATTATTAATTATAAGCCAAGGGCAATGATTCGGTTTTTCATCGGAAGAGGAATTCCTAAGAAGTCGTCCGCCTCGAGCTAGCACGTTGTTGTGCCTTTTTTTCATTCCCCGGCCGATGAACTGCGAATCGTTAGATTGGTGCCCCCCCGGTTAGCACCTATCGTTCGGTCGATGACCTCGAATTTCGTAATCCTAACCAATATACGCCAAGAAAACCATGGATTTGTTTTTAGTCGACGAGAGATAACGAGCGTTTAGCATTATCTTCTCTCGCAGCGATTATCAGTAAATTCCAATCTTGTACCTTCTGTCTATTAAGTATTATTATCTAATATTGTGTCTAATATTCTGTCCCGTTATTGTAATCGTAAACGTGAAATATAATCGTCTTATTTAGACGCGCGTATTTTCTTCATATCCTACAAGTCCAGTCGACCGTTCAATCTTGCGAATGCGCCGCGACGGAACAACTTTCGCACGTGGCCAATAACTGGATCTCGAAGATACTCCAGGTATCTGGTTGGTTCCAGCTTACGCATCTCGGACGGATTATAGCGGTCGCTAACATTCGTTTCACCGTCGTCTGGAGAGCCAGGATGTAAACACCTGAATAAGATCGAATATAGTAACTCACATTATCCTTAACATTCGTAATATTGAAATTTACCCAATTCTTCAGTTCCCCTACCAGTGCAATCTTCTTGGACCTATCCGGAGGAAGCTGTACAAGCACTCAATCATTTTTCAAGCTCGATTTACCATAATATATCTTTCTTATTTTATTAGAAATTTTCATTATCACATAAAAGGAAAAGAAACAATCAAGGAATATTCGACTTACTTTTCTTAATGCATTCGCAACATGAAATCACAGATCTTATTCAAATATTATTCAATACCAAATATACAGTTTTATTCCAGTATGCAATTTTATTGGCAATATAAATTTTTATGTTTAACACAACGAATCATTGACGTATTTATAACGTAAAAAATAGAATATTCTATACCAAAAGCTATTTGCTTGAACAATATCGACGATTATACTATTTATAGTAAGTTGAAAATTAAATCACAGCAGTCATAAACACAGAGGATCAGAATCTCGGGACACATGCGTTGTCATCATCGTTTGTTCAATTTGCATTGATCCAAATAATGCATTCATCCGACGATAAAGCCGAAGTGACAGGAAAAGGTTCCAAATTGTCTTAAAGATAACAACATCTAGTGATTATAAGAAACGACGGCATAATAAATAATACTAAAAATTTTATTGGCTGAATAAACTATCGAAACCTTAAGCGAAAGGCATTCGACCATGATCAATACTTACCAAAACCAATGAACAATGACTAAAAATTCAATACTATTCACAAAACTGGTAGATGCTCTAGGAATAATTAAATTAAATGATTAAAATGAATAAATGATTGAAAAAAGAAAGCGAAATAGGTATGAAATGGGCAAGAAATTTATGGTGTGGAAAAAATAAAAATCTTGGCGTTTTTATCACGGTTTTTTTACTGAGAAAACATGTGCAGTACAACGCAAATGTGCAATTAGCGCATGAATTCCATAGTGAAACAAGTTGTCATTCACAATGCTGACATCTCAACACTTTTAAGTCATTCTTCTAACATCGACATGGTGATTTCCTTTTTTTATAATATCTTCGTTCGTGTAAGAATTAACATGATGTGTTTTCAAAATTAACTCGTTGCAATTTCAGTGGCGAACAGATATAATGAATTTGGTTTGTATAAAACAAAAGCAACTTTGTACTTTTTTTTTAACGCGTTGCTACATAAATAATTAAAAATTAATAATATACTGAATAATTATTAAAAAAATTATATTCCGTATAAGAAAAAAAGATAAGAAAAGATAATATTAATATTTCGATTAATTTATTTAGATTTAAAATTGCAAGCAATAATTTCTGCATTTTACTCCAATGCTCATATAACACACAAAAAATAATTTATATTTCAATGCACATTTAAATGAAAATTATTAAGACAATTCCCGTTACATATATTTCTCGTTGCAAAAACGATTTACTCTCATTATGAAACAGTGTCAATTGACTAGTTCAAGTACAATTTGACAGTACAGTGACGAAAAGAAGTATTAACGAATATAGTTCACGTATTTGAATAAAATTGTCTGTAAATTTATAAAATTATCCATTTTACTTCATTAGCTACAACTGTTGACTCTAAAGTTATAATTTACGAATCTTAAACATAAATGAAATTAAATAAAATAATGAAATGTGCAGAAAAATTTGCTTTTAATGGAACAAAAGCATACACAGATTTACCTCTTTGCAATGAAAATTATCGTAACATTTTACTAAATATCTAATTTTTTATTGCTTCCTTTTCTTAACTCACTTCTCAATCAATTGATTGATTGAATAGAAAAACTGTTATTAGTACGTTTTGCCTATACTTCAGCATAAAATTGAGCAAGGGAAGTAATATAATAATCTTTACATTCTTGGGAAAAGGTATATTTCTATAATTTACGTACCTCACTATGTATACCTCTAAATTGGGAATATCGAAATGCATTTAAGTACAGAAATATTATTCAAAACTTTTCTATAACCATTGCCTATCAACAAAACTTTGTTATTTATCCATGTAAATCTCTAATATTTCATGAAGATTTAATGAAAAATATAAACATATCGGCGGAATATATATTCGTATATATCTGGCAAAATCTATCAATGTTGAATGTGAATGTCGAATCGATCAGCGTTTACTACATTTGGTACAAATAGCACATTATGTGGTGCAAATTATATATTTGTCTTATTTTAAATATATTTTGTCGCTCTGCCTATACTCGGCCAGTCGTGTCACATAGCCGAGTCGTGTCACTTTGCCGGGTCTTGTCGCTCTTTCTATACTTGTCCAGTCGTGTCACATTGCCGAGTCTTGTCACTTTGCCGAGTCTTGTCGCTCTTTCTATACTTGTCCAGGCGTGTCACATTGCCGAGTCGTGTCACTTTGCCGAGTCTTGTCGCTCTTTCTATACTTGTCCAGTCGTGTCACATTGCCGAGTCGTGTCACTTTGCCGAGTCTTGTCGCTCTTTCTATACTTGTCCAGTCGTGTCACATTGCCGAGTCGTGTCACTTTGCCGAGTCTTGTCGCTCTTTCTATACTTGTCCAGTCGTGTCACTACGCCGAGTCTTGTCACTTTGCCGAGTCTTGTCGCTCTTCCTATACTTGGCCAGTCGTGTCACATCGCCGAGTCGTGTCACTTTGCCGAGTCTTGTCGCTCTTTCTATACTTGTCCAGTCGTGTCACTACGCCGAGTCGTGTCACTTTGCCGAGTCTTGTCGCTCTTTCTATACTTGTCCAGTCGTGTCACATTGCCGAGTCGTGTCACTTTGCCGAGTCTTGTCGCTCTTTCTATACTTGTCCAGACGTGTCACTACGCCGAGTCTTGTCACTTTGCCGAGTCTTGTCGCTCTTTCTATACTTGTCCAGTCGTGTCACTACGCCGAGTCTTGTCACTTTGCCGAGTCTTGTCGCTCTTTCTATACTTGTCCAGTCGTGTCACATTGCCGAGTCGTGTCACTTTGCCGAGTCTTGTCGCTCTTTCTATACTTGTCCAGTCGTGTCACATTGCCGAGTCGTGTCACTTTGCCGAGTCTTGTCGCTCTTTCTATACTTGTCCAGTCGTGTCACTACGCCGAGTCTTGTCACTTTGCCGAGTCTTGTCGCTCTTTCTATACTTGTCCAGTCGTGTCACATTGCCGAGTCGTGTCACTTTGCCGAGTCTTGTCGCTCTTTCTATACTTGTCCAGCCGTGTCACATTGCCGAGTCGTGTCACTTTGCCGAGTCTTGTCGCTCTTTCTATACTTGTCCAGACGTGTCACTACGCCGAGTCTTGTCACTTTGCCGAGTCTTGTCGCTCTTCCTATACTTGGCCAGTCGTGTCACATCGCCGAGTCGTGTCACATAGCCGAGTCGTGTCGCTCTTTCTATACTTGTCCAGACGTGTCACTACGCCGAGTCTTGTCACTTTGCCGAGTCTTGTCGCTCTTTCTATACTTGTCCAGTCGTGTCACATTGCCGAGTCGTGTCACTTTGCCGAGTCTTGTCGCTCTTTCTATACTTGTCCAGTCGTGTCACATTGCCGAGTCGTGTCACTTTGCCGAGTCTTGTCGCTCTTTCTATACTTGTCCAGTCGTGTCACATCGCCGAGTCTTGTCACTTTGCCGAGTCTTGTCGCTCTTTCTATACTTGTCCAGTCGTGTCACATTGCCGAGTCGTGTCACTTTGCCGAGTCTTGTCGCTCTTCCTATACTTGGCCAGTCGTGTCACATCGCCGAGTCGTGTCACTTTGCCGAGTCTTGTCGCTCTTTCTATACTTGTCCATGTTACATAGCCGAGTCGTGTCACTTTGCCGAGTCTTGTCGCTCTTTCTATACTTGTCCAGTCGTGTCACATTGCCGAGTCGTGTCACTTTGCCGAGTCTTGTCGCTCTTTCTATACTTGTCCAGTCGTGTCACATTGCCGAGTCGTGTCACTTTGCCGAGTCTTG
>JAUCRC010000191.1:0-18390 GCA_032399595.1 Tetragonula carbonaria | reverse complement strand
AAATCAATACGTACGTGTACATACGTTCTTATGTACGTACCTATGTGTGGACGTATGTAGGTATGCACGTAAGCATGTATGTACATATACAGTTGCGAACCTACTTATGTATGAACGAAGGAACGTATGTACGTTCGTCGGTCTGTACTTTCGCAGGAATCCACGGACGTATGTACGCGCGTACGTAGTTGCTTACGTACATACGTGTATACGAACCTGTGTGTCCCTATATGTGTATGGTCGTTCGTTGGTATGGAAGTTCGTAGTTATGCGTGTCCTGATGTATGAACGAACTTTGGTACGTACGGACGTAGCTATACACGAAATTAGGTATGTACGTGTGAGGGTACTTACGTCTCTATGTATATAAGATGGCACGTAGGTGAGTATGTGTAAACGATCGTATTTAAATACGACATAGGGTTGTACGTGTTTACGCACATAGCTACAGAGTTATGTACGTAAGTACGGATTACGTAGTATATATGCTTACGTTGTTATGTTCGTACATCAGTTCCGACGTATGTCCGTACGTACGAAGGTAAGCACGTACGAAAGTATGTATTGAAGTGAGTAGGTATTTGCGTACGTATTTTTGTAAATAATCTGGAATATTCGTACGTCAGTATGTCCTTACGTTGTTACGTTCTTCTTGTCTAAGTTCGTATGGATTTATGTAAGAAGTTAAATATGTTTGTACGTACTACTTTAAGTACGTAAGTAGGTACGAACACACGCAATTATGTGCGTTCTACGCATGAGCGTAAGTATGTGTTTACGTACGAATGTATGTAAGTACGCAGGAGTGTATGTACGGATGTTTGTATGTATGTTATTAGGAACATATATTGATATGCATTTATGTGTCATTGTACTTACGGATGTTTGTACTTTCTACTTGTTTGCGAATAGATTTATGCACGTACATTCGTATGTACGTGCGTGGAAAGGTACGAACGTATTTGTGTACACACGTAGCTATCTGCGTACGTGTGTGTGTACGTACTTGTGCATATGCGTACGTGTGAATGTACGAAAGTATGTATGTACCTACGAATCTAAGTACTTACGGGGGTATGAACCTACGTGTTTCCATACTCGTTTATGTACGTACCTCGTTATGTACGTATAAGATTACGTACGTATAAGTACGTACGCAAGTATGTATTAAGGAAGGAATGTCCGAATGAAAGTGTTTTCTGTTGTAGTCCTGTTCGTACGTGGTTCGTTCTTTTGAACTTACGCTCTTCCTTCCGTTATACGAACATATGTAGGTACGTACGTTTGCATGTACATAGAGTGTACATCGGGGGGCATGTACGAACGAATGCATTTACGTACGTATTTTAGTATCTTCTCATGTATGTGCATACGCAGGTATGTAAGTACGTAAGTACGTACATAGATACGTGTTAACTTATGTATGCACGATCGCTTGTATATACGTACGTATGTGCATATATATATAAGTACGTACGTACATAATTATGTACTTACCAACCGATCTCCGTATCTAGGTACATACGTACGCACGCATGATCATATGTACGTACGCACATACGAATGTACGTTATTACGTATGAACCTATTTAACTTTGTACGTTCGTATTTATATACCTTCGTATGTGTGTACGAGATTAGGTATATTCATACGTAGGTATACTCATTCTTGTGGTTCTTCGTATGTAGGTATGTATCCCGGCAATTATGTACGAAAGTACTTATTCATTTACGTAAATATCTACTTACGTACGCATGAAAATACAACGATATATACGGACGTAAGTTTGTATGCATTTACGTATTTGCTAATTGACCCTAATAGACATTTGTATCTTTACACGTACATTGGTACAAACGTAAGTACATACGTTATTACGTAAGTACATACATTGGTTTGTAACAATGTTGTCACATAAAATTTTTAACTATTTTCGTTCGTAGGTTTTTACGGAACTATTTTTGTGCGTACGTTCATTCCTGTGCGTACGTACGTAAGTACGTAGGTATGTACGCAGTTATGTTTTTTACGAACGTAAACATGTAAGTTCGTCGATACGTACGTAAGTTTGTACGGCCGTTCCAATATATGTACGTACGTACGTCATTCCGTTAGTAGTATATATAAATATACAGATAGGTGAGCAAGCCGTTTCGTAATTTTGTAGATATGTAACTCCGCGATCATATGCGTAAAAATGTATGTTTGCCCGTAGGCTTGTCAGTGCATGCCTGAAAGTACGTCTGTATGTAGTAATGTACGTAGGAATGTCACGTAATATCAAAGCTTCATACGAACATGCATCCATACGTTCGTATCCACGTAGATCATATCAACGTGCGGACACTGCTGCGAAAGTAAATACCGATGTACATACATACCAACTTCCGTTCATACCTGCGTAAGTACAGCATACGTACCTCCATACCTACCAAACGGACGATCAATGTCCGTACGGCGGATATACGTTCCCATTCAGCGCGCACTTGTGTATATACATAATTTGGTGTGTACGGACGTAGGTATGTACGTAGGTACGTTGGTGTGTACGTAATATCGTATGAAAGAAGGTATGGTCTGTCGTAGTTATGGTAATTCTTATTTACGCACGGACGTATTTATGTGCAGATGTATGCTTGTACGTACGTATGTATGTGCGTAAGTACGTATGTGTACATTCAGGTTTGTACGAAGTTAGGTAAATAAGGACGCAGCCACATACGCACCTACCAGTGTATGTTCTCAGATAATTACGTAGGGAGATATGTAATTACGTATGGATGTACGTAAGCAGGTGCGCCCTTTGGTAGGTATGAATGTATGTACGCTGTACGTACGCAGGAATGACCGGAAGTTGGTATGTATGTACATCGGTATTTACTTTCGCAGCAGTGTCCGCACGTTGATATGATCTACGTGGATACGAACGTAAGGATGTATGTTCGTATGAAGCTTTGATATTACGTGAGAATGTCAGCACGGTGGTATATGTTTACGTGGGTATGTACGTAAGTAGATTTGTATGTATCTAGGAGGTTACGTACGTTAGCAAAGACGTGCTTAGCTACGTACATACGTGGGAACCTGTGCACGTCTTATTGTACGTACGTACACAATAATGTTCATAAGTTGGTATGTACGTAACTATGTACGTACGTACGTACCTGTATACGCACGCAATGATGTACGTTCTTACGTATGGATGAACTTGGGTATTTTCGTACGTATGTATTTCCGTACGTATGTATTTCCGTACGTATGTATGAACCAACTATTGTGAGTACGTACGTTGATATGTACGTACGTATGTATTCATGTAAGTAGTTACGTATGAAAATTGGTATGAATGTTCGTAGGTATGTGGGTTCGTAGGTATGATAGTCCGTCGGTAATTACGTAGGTAAGTTACGTAACCTTACACGTAGGTATATTCTTACGTAGTCATATACCTACGTAGGTATGTACGTACGAGTGTATGTACGTAATTCGTGGTGTATGTACGTATCCTCCTATGTATGCACGTATGAACGTCTGTACGTACGTAGAGTTGTTGATTACTATGATTGTACGTACGTATGAATGTACGTATTTAGGTCTTACGTACGTATGTATGTTGTAACCTTGTTATTGACGAACTAATGTTTTGCCTGACGTTGTTAAATACGTATGTGTATATGTAAGTATGTATATAAATCCGTGAGTGGTGTATTATGTATTTACGCATGTGTTTGCGTTCGTCGGTAAGCACGTGCATTGTTGTGTACGTAATTTGGTATGCACGTAGGCTGGTACGAACGTACGTATTTGTTTACTTACTTGGGAATGTTCGTTGATATTTGCATTCGTATGTATATACGTACGTCTATATTTTCATACATCCGTAGGTACGTGTGTTACTATTTAGGTACGCTGATACGTTCGACCGACGGTATGTAGGTGTGAATGTTTGTACGTATGTAGCTATGCGAATACGTATGAACGCAAGTACTTAGCTATGTGTGTAGGTTTTGATGTATGTATATCTGTACCAATGTAGCTACGTATGTCCGTATCTGCGAACGTGTTTTCCTTCTGCGTACGTAGAATTAAACGTTGGTGTTACGTACGAATGTGTGTTCTTACGTAGGAATATACCTACTTATGTATATACTTGAGTAGGTATGTAATTACGTAGGTAAGTTCGTACGCAGCCATGTACGATAGTATGTATGTACGTACATATGAAAGTAAGTACGTGGGTTTTTACGTAAGTAAGTATGTATGCACGCGGGTATGTACCTACCTACACATGTAGATTCGTAATCATGTTCTTACTTAGTTATGTACGAACGTACGTTTGTGCTATAGAATGTGCGTACACACGTAGTAGTTTCCTTTCACAGGTATGTACGTTTGTGTGTGTGTACTGTCGTAGTAATTGACATACGTATTTAGGGAGGTACGGAAACATGTACACAGGTATATACGTATGTATGTATGTACGTATGTTTGTATATACGGACCTTGTTATATACGTATGTATGAATGAACGTATCTAGGTATATATGTTTGTAGTTCAGTTTGTGTGTAGGAATGGACGTAATTATGTACTTACCTATGATTTGCGTACGTGTGTTTGTACTTACGATTGAATTTACCACCGTTTCTACGAACCTAGGTATACGTATATATATATATATATATATATATATATACATATATACATACATATGTGTATATATATATACATATATAGATATATATGTGTATATGTATATATATATGTATATATATATATATATATATATGTAAGGAGGTGTCTACGCTGGTGTGTTATATTATAAGTAATTTCGTACGGCCGTATGTATGTACGTACTTATGTACATACATAAGTAGTTATGTATGTATAGTTACATGTACGTTGGTTGGTCTGTTATTGTGTATATATTTATGCATGTATGTATGTACTTACGTATTTGGGTAAGTATGTATGTTTGTACGTTTATGGTTCTCTATGTGTATAACGAGTATCTCTGTTTCGTCGTGAATTCTAAGAGAAATTTCTTCAAAAGGAAAATTTTGTCGAATCTACAGTGATAAAAATGAATATTTCAAAATGAAAACTTCGTCGAAAGTATGTAACATTTATTGTTACAAATTTTACGTCATGATACATATGGAATACATATCACTTTTGCAAATATTACCACATTTACAGCGTTCCTCCGGTATTTCACCAAATTACGTTCGAAAGATTGAAATTTATCGTATTATCACTATTTCCTTGTATTGTCAAAGGAACAACTATGCCTTTTACGAATTCTGCACAATTTACAACGAAGTACAAGAATATTTATAGAAAATATCGGCGAAACACAGCAATGCCTTGTTGGCAACTACTATATATATATGGAGTTAGATAATTTTGTCGAACTTACATGGAGAAAGAAGAATGTTACTCGCAAACAACGCCCAGGCAACGAAATTCAATTTGTTATCTCTCTCTTTTAGTGAAATGTACGAAACATCAACGAAATTCGAATGTCTTTCCGAATCTACGACGAGAAATACGTTTTCGAGAAAACATCGTCACTATATCAATGCAAAACATACGAAATTTACATGTTTTGCGGAATATAGGAAGAACTCTAATATTTCACGAAAATATTGGCGAAAATCAAATAATCGTTTTGTTGGTACGACCAGCTACATGTATATGAAATTAGACAGTTTTGTAAAACTTTCAGCGTAAAATTGATAAACAAAAACGAATTCGATTCAGGGTAGTTAATATTGTCATCGCTGTTTAGTCATGAAATCAAAAAAATACCTATCAAATTATAATGGTGTCTAGTCTTCAACGTTAAACACGCATATTCCATGAGAACATTTTCGAAAGAATCGAATGTAACGTATTATCACCGTTTTTTCACCACATCAAAGGCATACGAGTGCAATTTACAAGTTGTGCCGAATTTTCAACAACAGACACGAATATTACACCAAAATATTGGCGAAACCGTGCAATTCTTTGAATTGGTTGGAGCTACGAATTATTTATGAAATTAGTTAATATGTCGAAATTGAGACTATAACTACGAATCTTATAAGGGAACTTCTTCGCAACAGTGATACTCAACTTATTACCTCTGTTTCTTCTGAAGTCTGTGCAATATCTAGGTAACTAAAGTATTTCATCGAATCAACAACGATATAAACGAATATTTCAAGAAAACAACGCCGAAACACCTAAATTAAACGTTACATCATTGCTTCGACAGGAAGCAATTACATATCGAAGGAATTACACTTCCGGAAAAATGATTTTGCTGAATTTACAACTAATAACGCGAAAACTATACGAAAATATCGGCGAAAGTCTGTAATAAATTGAATTGATGGGAACTACGAGATAACTATTTAATTAACCAGTTATGCGGAGCTTAAAACGGAAAAGCGAATGTTACTTGAAAACATAGGAGAAATAGGGAAAATCAAACTATTGTCTCTGTTTCGTCGTGAAATCAGAGAGATATCTAAGAAATTATCGTGTATAATCGAATCTACAAAAATAAACGAATATTTCTAGAAAGCAAAGGAGAACAAAGAAATTTAACTAGTCATGTTATCAATGTTCCTGCACTTCACCAAAAGAATACATATGCCTTTTCAAGTTATAGAATTACCAGCGGAATACAAGTATATTTCACGAAAATCGCTTCGAAAAATGGAATCACATTGAATAGTTTGGAACTACGTCATACCTGTGAAATTAGATAGAGTTTTCAAAGTAACAACGAGAAATACTGCTGTTACGAGAAAATAAATTATAAACAGGGAAATTCAGATTATTATCATTGTTTCGTAGTGAAATCTAACAAAAGTTTATGATACTAGCCTGATCCATCGATTCAATAACGAAAAATACGAATTTTTCAAGAAAACATTGTCGAATGAGTGAATTTAACGTATTATCTTTCGTCATTACATCAACGGAAAACTGATGCCATTTGCAACTTCATCAGAATTAAGACGAAATTCACGATTACATCACGAAAATATTGGCGAACAAGTCTAATTCGTTGTATTGGTGGGATTTAAGAAGTATCTTCAGAATAAGTTTGTTCCGTCTGTTTATAAACGAAAACTACAAATATTACATTAAAACACATTCGAAACAGGGAAATTCAAATAGTTATCACTGGTTCGTTATGAAATTTCCATAACATCGGGGAAGGTAGCACGGTTTATCGTATCTAGAGAGAAAAATAGGAGAATAGCAAGAAATAATTGACTTAAGAGTTAAATTTATGGTACTATCACAGTTACGTTTTGATATCAACGGAATACAACATACAAATTTTGGCAAATTTGCAACGAATGACACGAAAATTTCATGCAATAATTGGCGAAATAGAGTACAGCATTTAATTGAAGGAAATTCTATATACATTTAAATATATGAATATAGATATAAATATAAATATGAATATAAATATAAATAAAGATATAAATATAAATATAAATATAAATACAGATATAAATACAGATATAAATATAGATATAAATAATGATATAAATATAGATTTAAATATAGACTTAAATTTAGATATAAATATAGATTTAAATATAGATATAAATATATATTTAAATATAGATTTAAATATAGATATAATTATAGATACAAATATAGATATAAATATATATGTAAATATAAATATATAATTATATATATAAATGCAAATACAACTGTATTTATACACACACACACACACACACACACATATATATATATATATGTATATATATATATATATATATATATATATATATTTAATATATATGTGATTTGCAAGTTTTGTGATACATAAGACACGCAACTAGAATGTTACATTCAAACGTTGTCGGTACAGGGAAATTCAGCTTATTATGACTGATTCATCGTGAAGTCCACGAAGTATCTGTGAAGTTAGCATTTTCTTTCGAAACTACAACGAAAAATGCGATGATCCAATGGATAGAATTGTCGAACTGGTGAAATATGCTTTATTGTTATAATTTCGTCATCGTATTATCGGAACTCAAATTTCTTTTTCAAATTCGTCCGAAATTGCTACGAAGAACAAAAATGTTTCACGAAATGTCGTGGAAATTGTGTAATTCTCGGAGTTGGTGTGAATTACGATATATTTACGTATATAAATAGTTTTGACGATCTTACCGCATAAATCAATTGTGTTACACGAAAACACATTCGAAAGAGAGAAAGTCAATTTGTGATGTCTAAGAAATATCTGCGAAGATATTATCTTTTACCGTACCTACAGATAAAGATAGGGTTCTTTGTAGAAAACATAATTGAAAGTCCGTGATTTAAATTCAAACCAGTTTTTCACAACGGTATCAATTTTGCACCGATTACGTTTACGTGTTTTGCAGAAATTACAACGTAAAACACGATTACTTCACGAAAACGTTAGCATAACAGTGTTAATTATTGATTTGTTTGGAACTAGGAGAAATCAGTGAAATTAGATTGTTTTGACGAACTTACAAAGAAGAAAACGAATTTTTCAGGGAAACAATTCCGAAACAGAATAGTTACTAAATTACTATCATTGTCTCAGCGTGAAATATACGAAATACACATGAAATTAGCATGTTTTACTGCGACATCTACAACAAAATATACGTTTATTTCGAGAAAATATCTTCGAAAGAGTAGAACGATCTTTTTATCACTGTTTCGTCACGATATCTATTTAACAACTGCGGATTTTACAGGTTTTGTCGATTCCGTATGTATGTAAAGTTTGTAATTCAATGAATTGGTGTTATATACGGAAAATCTATGGAACTAGCTAGTTCTGTGTAACATGCATCGACAAATACGAATGTTGCACGAGAACATACACGAAACTGAGAAACTCAGTTTATTACCACTGTTTAATCATCAAATCTGCGATATATGAAATTAGCATGTTATCTCTAATCTACAACGAGAAATACGGATATTACGTAGGAACATCGTCGAGTGATTGAAATTCTAAGCATTCCACTGGTGTCACAATGATACCAGTGGAATACTTGTTCCTTCTATAAGTATTGCCGAATTTAAATCAAGAACGCGAATTTTCCAACAAATATTGCTAATACCGTCGAAGCAGTTTATTGCAATGAATTGTTCGAATTGAACTACGATATTTCAATTATATTATATCATATTTTTTTATTTACAACGAGAAGAAAGAATGTTACATGGTACCACTGTCGAAACAGAGAAATTCAAATCATTATCAGTATTTTGCGGAGAAATCTACAAAACATGAATCTACAAATTGAAATTAACCTCCTTTATCGAATCTAAAATGAAAATTAATGTATTTCAAGAAATAATCGTCCGTATGATTGAAATTTGACGTTTTATACCTGTCTGAATATGATATCAGAGAGAAAACTATGCCCTTTAGAATTCTTCGGAAGTAACAACCAAAGGAAAAAAATAATTCCCTGGAAGTTAACTAAACGTAGTAATTCACGGAATTACGAAATATCAATGAAATTACCATGTTTTTTCGAATTTACTACGAAAAGTATAGATATTTCATGATAACATCGTAGAAGGAGTGAAGTATAACGCATTACCACTGTCTTGTCCCCATATCAATGTAAAACTTATGCATATTGCAAGTTTTGCCGACTTTTCAACAAAAAACACGAATACTTCCCGAATACGTACACGAAACGTGAGAGTACATGAATTGGTTGGAACTACGAAATATCTACGAAGTTGGATACTTTTGTCTAACTTTAAAGGAAAATTAGACTGGTAAACGAAAACACCGTCGAAACAGAGAAATTCAATTTACTATCAATTTTCGTCTGAAATCTAGGAAATATTTGTGAATTTGGCTTGTTATACGGTATCGATATCGTAAATTACGAATATTTATATAAAACATGGCAGAAAGAGAGAAACTCAACTTATTAACAGTCTTTCGACACGACATGAATGGAATACATATGCGTTTTAAAAGATTTGCAGGATGTTCAACGAAGAACACGAATAATAACAAAAATTTCGGCTAAACTGTGTGATTCATTGAATTTGATGAACTACGCCATATCAACAAAATTAGATGGTATACCCGAACCTACAACGAAAATAACGAATCTTACAGGGAAACATCGTCGAAATATTGAAATTCTCGTTAATGCACGTATTTCGTGACGATATCACCAGAGTACATATGCCTTTTACTAGTTTTGCCGTATTTACAACGAATACACGAATATTTCACGAAAATGACGGCGTAATGGAGAAATAAATTGAATTTCTGAGAATTACGTGATGAATGTGAAAATATATTGCTTTGTCGGACTTAGAAATAAAAATGCGGATGTTACACGAAGATATCATCGATAAAGGGTAACTCAACATGTTATTCCTGTTTCGTCGTGATATGAATGGAATACATTAGAATTAAACTAATTTTGCCGAATATGCTGCGACAGACACAAGTTGTTAGAGGATATTGTATTGTGCAGATATTGTGAAGAGACTGTCGTAATACCTTATGTCTCACTCTTTCGACTACGTTTCCTAGAAATATTCGTTTTTTTCCTTTTTTTTCTTTGTAGAATCGATCAAACATGCTAGTTTCATAAATATAACGACGAAACAGTGATAATAATACAAATATCACTGTTTAGACTGTGTTCTCTAGTAACATTGCTTTTTTTCGTTGTATGCTCGACATTGCAATTTAATTTATTTGTTTTTTCGTTGTTCCCTACAGTTTCATGGATTTATACTATACCGTCAATTTTTGTGAAATACTCGTGTTTTTTGTTGTAATTTCTGCTGAACTATTTCATTTCATAGATGACACTTAGTTCAGTCCAACTCAGTTAATTACAAAATTTCGCCGAGATTTTCGAATAATACCCGTACATTTCGATATGAATTGGGCAAACAAAGAGAAATTCATATGTATTCCACTCATTTGGTGACCAAACGGTGATGGTACGATAAATTGCCCTCTTTCAGAAACTTTTTCTTGTAATATTCTTATTTCTTGTTGTAGATTTGATTCAACATTCTAATATAATAAATTCTTCTCAGATATCACGGCGTGATACCACTAACGTTTGATATCACCATTACTTCTTAGATATCACTATTACACTTCTTAGATATCACTAACGTTAGTAACATGAATAACACTTTTTTGGCGATGTTTTCGTATAAGAATTGTATTTTTCGTTTATATTTGGCAAAACTACCTAGTTTTACAGAAACATCGTGTTTTCCGTTGTAGATCCGTTAAAAATGATATCTTCCATATTATTTCTTAGGTTTTTCAACGAAAAGTGTTAATGAGTTTATTACCTCTGTTTTGACGTTGTTTTCGTGTAACTTTAGTATATTTCGTCGCAAGTTCGGCAATATTATCTCTTTTCATAGATATTTCATAGTTCACACTAATTCAATGTATTACACATTTTCAATGATATATTCGTGAAATATTCATCTTTTTCCATGTAAATTCGGTAAAACACGTACAAGTGATAGGAATTCCAATGATATCATAACGAAAAACTGGTAATCCGATAAGTTTGTTCCTTCGACTTTATTATCTCGACGAAACCGGGAAATTCAAATTAATATCACTGCTTCGTCGTGGAAACAATGAAATATTTACTAATTTTGCTTGTCTTATCGAATCTACACAGAAAAATAAGATTGTACCTCGAAACCAACTATGGAAGTTTGAAATATATCCAATTGTTAATCTTTCCCGTGATATAAATGGAATACGTAAACATTTACAAATTTTTCCGAACATAAATGAAAAACCCTTATATTTCACGAAATCTCTGCGAAACTGTGTAGTTCATTCAATTTGGGAGAACTTCGAAATATCTCTGATATTGGCCAGTTATGTCGAACTCAAAACGAAAAATACGTATTATCCGTGAAAACAAACAAATATGGTACAGAGAAATTCAACTTATTAGCACTGTCTTGCTGTGAAATCAGCGATATATCCGTGAAATTACCTTGTCTCATCCAATCTACCGAGAGAAATACGGATATTGCTGGGAAATATTGTCGTGGAAGCGAAGTTTTCAGTATTACCATTGTTTCGTTACGATAACAGTGAAATACGTATGCCTTTTACTAGTTTTGCTTCGTCCATAACGAGAAACATGAATATTTCTCGAAAGCATCGGCGAAAGTGTGTAATTCATTGAATTGGCTGGAACTACGATATATCCAAAAACTTAGATGATGTTGTCCTAAAGACCTAAAGACGAGAAATAACAATGTTAGACGAAAATATCATCAAAACAGAGAAATTCAACATGTTACCACTATTTCGTAGTGAAATTAACGTAATATATATGAAGTTAATACGTTTTATCGAATCTGCAAAGAAAAATACGTGTACATCAAGAAAACAACGTCGGAATAGTGTAATTTTCAGTTTTATCGTCGTTTCTTGACCATATCAATTGAAAAGCAATGCCTTTTACGGGTTTTGTTTATTATTTTACAGGTTTTTATAGGTTTGTAATAATTTAAAACAAGAAACATGTATTTATCAGGAAAATATTGGTGAAACGGAGTATTTCTATTAATTGTTGTGTACTACGAAATATCTATCGTAGCCAATAGTTTAGTGGAACATACAACGAAAAACACGAATATTATTTGAGAATACCGTCGAAACAATGAAATTCAATTTATTATCACTGCTTCGTCGCGAAATCTACGAAATATCTGCGAAACATGAACGATTTACAGACCCTACAAAGAGAAACACGAATATATATCAGGGAAACATTCAAAAGTGTGAAACATAAAGAATTATCACTATTTCTCCACGATATCAATGATTCACGGAATAAATACTTTTACAAGTTTTTCGAACCTACAACAAAAGCACAAATTTTTAGCATAAATAAAGGCGAAACGGTATAACTCACTGAATTGGTGGGTACTGCGATATATATACATAATTAACGAATATTGTCTAAATTATAACGAAAAGAATGAATGTTACACACAAAAAAATCATCGAAACAGTGATATTACATTTAAATAACTATGACAACACTTTTGTCGTGAAATCTACTAAATATACTTGAAATTAGCATGTTCTACTGAATCTATAACAAAAAATACGAGTGTTACTAATGACACGTGGGAAAGAGATGAATATAACTTATTACAAGGTTTTCGACATGATAACATAGGAATACAGTTTTCATTTACAAGTTTTGCCGAATTTACTACGAAAAACATGAATGTTTCTCGAAACTACCGGAGAAACAGAGAAATTCAACTTATTATATCGGTTTCGTCGTCAAATCGATGAAATATACACGGAATCAGCATGTTTCACCGAATCGACAACGAAAAATACGAATGATCCTAGAGAATATCGTAAAAAGAGAGAAATTTATCTATTAAGAACGTTTCATCATCGTAACAATGGAATACGTATGCCTTTTAAAATCTTCGCTCAATTTACAACGAAAATCACTGATATCTACGGAACTATCGACGAAACAGGGAAATTCAAATTATTAGCTCAGTAATCTCAGAGATGAGCACGTTTCTCCTAACCGACTATAGAAACCACAGTATATAATATATTCAACGTCAAAGGTGTGAATATTAACGAATTATCACATGTGACAAGACGTCAATGGAATATGCCTCTCATATGTTTTAGAGATTTGACAACGGATAACATGGATGTGTAACGAAAATGTCTCCGAAACCGTTTATGAGATTAAAATGGTGAGAACTACGATATATCTATAACATTAGCAAGTTCTGTAGATCTTACTATGAAAAATACGAATATTAAGTAAAATCATTTTCGAATCGCAGAAAAAACAATTGTTACATCCGTTTCACCTTGAAAACAGTCACATATTTATGGAATTACCTTTTTTGACGAATCTACAACGAAAAAAAGGAATATCTCACACAAACATGTACAATGGTGAGGAATTCTGACGTATAATCTGTGTTCCATTACGATATCAATGGTGTGCCTGTGCCTTCCTCAAGTTTCACTGAATGCATGACGAAATCACGAATGTTTCACGAAAATTGCGTCAGAACAGCGTGACTTTGATTGCTATTAAATATGGAGTATCCATGAAATTAGACAGTTCTGTAGAAATTACTGAGTCACAATGAGAATGTTGCACGAAAATAACGTCGACCCAGGGAAATTTAAATTGTTATCCCAGTTGCGTCATGAAATATACGAATTATCAGCGAAATTACCATGTTACATTGAGGCTACAGCGAAAAATACGAAACACTCAAGAAAATTTCATCAAAAGACTGAAACTGAACGTGTTATCACCGTTCGTCACGTTATTAATGGAACACAAATGCCTTATACATGTTTCGCCGAATTTACAACGTAAAAAAGGAATTTTTCACGAAAATATATGCGTGATGTTGTAATTCATATAATTGGAGGGAGCAACGAAATATGTATGAAATTGGATAGTTTTGAAGCACTTAAAACAAGAAATACGGATGTATTACGAAAACCACCATTTTTTGTCGATGCAGTAAAACACAACATATTATATTCGTTTCATCTTGTAATATAAGAAATAAACATGGAACTAGGTAGTTCTGTCGAAAATAAACGAAAAATACGAATGTTACACGAAAACACAATCTAAATTCAAATTATTATCACCTTAACGTAATGAAATCTAAGGAATATCTATGAGAGTAACATGTTTTGTCGGATATACAACGATAAATACGAATAGCTCAGGAAAGCATGCGAAAGTGTGAAATTCATAGTATTATCAATATTTCGTCAAGATATCAGTGGATTACATATTCCTTTAGCAAGTTTTAACGATTGTAAAACACGAATATTAAACGAAAATATCGGCGATAGTGTAATACCTTGAATTGACGGGAACTAGGAAATATCTATGAAATTAGCTAGTATTGTAGAAATTGCAATATAAAATCCGAATGATACACGATAATATGGTCAATACAGAAGAATTCGATTATTTCTCTCCGTTTCATCGAGAAATCTACGAAGCAACGGTTACATTAATATGTCTTTTCGGATCTACAATGAAAAAAACGTATACCTCAAGGAAACATTGTCAAATGAGTTGAATTTAATGTATTATCACTGATGTGCAACGATACCAATGGAAAATGTATGCCCTTCACCGGTCTTGCTTAATTTACAAAGATAACCTCGATTATTCCACGATAATATCGGCGAAATATTGTAACACATAGAATTGGTTGGAACTTAGAAATATCGAAAGAATTAAACAGTTTTGTCGCATTTCCATAGAGAAATAGAAGGAAAATGAAGGAAAATCCAAATGATTATCAGAGTTTCCTCGGGATATCTTCGAAGTATGAACGAAATTAAAACGATTTATCCAACCAACATGGAGAAGTAAGAATATTTTGATACAAAATATTCGAAGGAGCTGAATTATTACTGTTTCTTCAGGATATCAATAGAACACGTATGCTTGTTACAGGTTTTGCACATTTTACATTGAAAAACACGTATATTTCACGAAACTATCGGGGAAACGGCCTAATTCACCAAATTGTAGGAAACTAAGAAGTATCTATCGTATTAGCATGTTTTGCGAACTTACAACGAAAAAAAGAATGTTACACGAGAACATCTACGTAGCAGAAAATTCAAATTATTGTAACTGTATAGTCGTGAAATTTACGTAATAATATAAAATTAGCTTCTTTTTTCGAATCTTCAACGAAAAATAGCATTACTCCAAGTACACTAATTCTAGAGTGAAATTTTAAGTATTATCACTGCTTCGTCATGGTATCAATGGAATACTAATGCCGCTGACAATTATTGCCGATTTTACAACGAAAGACACGAATATTTCACGAAATTGAAACAGAGTAAAACAGAGTAATTCACGGAATGGTTTTGGGCAAACGAAATATCTGTGACATTATACATTATTGTTCAACTTAGAACGAAAGGCAAGATCATTACACATCGAACAGATCGAAAACATCGACTAAGCAGAGAAATTCACTCATTATCACAGTTTTGTCGTGAAAGTTACGAAATATCTATCAAATTAGCCACTTTTGTCGATATTACAAGGACAAATACGAATGCTACGCGAAAACAGTCTCGATACGGATAAATTAAGGTTTTATGACTCTTCCGTCGGGACAACTACAAAATAATCATGATACTATCGTGTTCCAGTGTAACTTATAACGAAAAGCACGAATACTTCGCGAAAATGTCGGTTAAACGGTGCAATACATTGAACTGTAGGGAACTCCAGATTATTTGTAAAACGAGTTAGTATTGTCGAATTTGTTACCAAAAATGAGAACGTTTTGCGAGAAACCACGTCGAAACAGAGAAATTCAAAAAATTATTTCAGTTTCTTTAAGGAATCAAAGAAGTATCAGCGAAATTAGCATCTTTCTTTGAATCTACCACGGATAATACGAATATTTCATGATTATATTTTGAAAAGGTTCAAATATAAGGTATTATTACTGTTCCGTCAGGGTATCAATGGAATACCTGTAACTAATATGTGTTTTGACGAATTTACGACGAAAAACACGAACAGGTCACAAAAAAATCGGCAAAAATGTGTAATTCATTGTTTTGCTTAGTACTACGAGGTATTAATGCAATTAAAAGTCATGTAATACGTATAATGTTAAAAGCGAATTTTACACGAAAACATAGTCGAAACAGAGAATTTCAAATCATTACAACTATTTTGTGGTGAGATTTGTGGAATAAGATTGAAATTATGTTGTTTTTCCGAATCTACAACGAAAAATACGAATTTTTCTGGAAGTCATTGTTGAAAGACTGAAATTTTTAGAATTAATGCTGTTTCGTCACGATGATGATGGAATGCATATGTCTTTTATTGTTATGACAAATTTACAAAGAAAATCAATACTGTTTCACGAAAGCATTGGCGAAACAGAGTAATTAATTGAATTGGAGTTAATTACGAAATATACATGAAATTAGATTAGTCGAAATTATCAAGAAAAATACTAATGTTACTGGAAAACATCGACTAAAAATGTATATTCATAATACTACCGCAGTTTTTGTCGTGAAATCTACAAAACATCGATAAAATTATCATTTTGCATCGAAACTACAACGAAATCTACGAGCAATTCAAGGTAACATCGTCGAAAAATTTAAATATAACGTATAATCACTATTTCTTCACGATATCAGAGGAATAAACATGCCTTTTACAAGATCGGCCGTATTTACAACGAAAGACACGAATATTTCACAAGAAAGCGGCCAAAATATTTAATTCGTGGTAACTGCGTTCTATTAATGGAATTAGATATTTACGTCGAAATTACAACGAGAAATTCGAATGTTACAAGGAAGCATCTTCGAAACATAGGAATCCAACTCCTTATCACGGTCTCGTCTTGAAAACAACGAAGTATCAGTGATATTTGCAAGGTTAATAGACACTACAACCAGTAATATGTATATTTCAAGTAAACTTCTTCTGTGGAGTAAAATTTAACATACTATACTCTGTTTCGTTAAAATAACAGTGGCAGATATGTTCCTTTTTCCGAATATTCAATGGAAAATACGAATGGTACTCTGTAATATTGGCGAATATGTGTAATTCATTGAATTTGTTGGAACTACGAAGTATATATGAAATTAAATTGTTCTTTCGAAAATACAACGAAAAATAAAGTATTTCAATTAAACACAGTCGAAAGAGTAAAATTTAACATATTGTATCTGTTTCGTAACGAAAGCAATGGAAGAAATATGCATTCACAAGTATTGCCAAATTTGCAACACAAAACACTAATATTACATGAAAACGTCGTTGAAAAGTGTTAGACTTTGAATTGATGGTAACTGAGGAATATATTTGCAATCAGCTGATTTGTCAATCTCACAGCGAAAAACAAGATTGATACACGACTACATCGTCGAAAAAGGGAAATGAATCAAATTATATCTGTTTCGTGATGAAAACTACGATATGTCAGTGAAATTAGCAAGTTTTATCGAATCTAGAACTAAAAATACGATTATTTCCAGAAAACAACGTCGAAAGTGGGAAACAGAGTGAATTATGAGGTTTGCCAAGGTACCAAAAGTATTCACATCCTTTTACATGTTTTGAAGCTATTGCAAGGAGAAACAGGGATACTACAAGAAAACATCGTCGAAACAGGGTAAATCATTGAATTAGTGGGAGTTGCAGTGCATCAATGAAACTAGTATCTATTTTCGAACGTGAGCGAAATACACGAACGTTACACGAGAAAACATCGGCGGGACAGAGAAATTCAATTACTT
>JAUCRC010000196.1:0-16721 GCA_032399595.1 Tetragonula carbonaria | reverse complement strand
TTCGCTGTGAAAGTAGCTAGATATCTATGAAAACATCAAAATTACGCTAAATCTCCGCTAAATCATGGTTATTTCTCGTAACATTCATGAATCGATGAAATTCATTTAAATAACGTGTTTCGCAGTGAAAGTAGCTAGTTATCTATGAAAACATCAAAATTACGCTAAATCTCCGTTAATTAATGGTTCTTTCACGAAACATTCATGAAACGATGAAATTCATTGAAATATCGTATTTCGTTGTGAAAGTAGCAGGATATCTATGAAAACATCAAAATTAGGATAAATCTCAGCTAAATCATGGTTATTACACGAAACATTCATGAAACGATGAAAATCGACGAAATAACGTATTTCGCATTGAAAGTAGCTGGATATCTATGAAAACATCAAGACTGCGCTAAATCTCCGCTAAATCATGGTTATTTCAAAAAAACATTCGTCAAACGATGAAAATCGACGAAAAAACGTGACTCGCAGTGAAAGTAGCTAGATATCTATGAAAACATCAAAATTAAGCAAAATCTCCTCTAAATCATGGTTATTTCACGAAACATTCATGAAACGATGAAATTCATTGAAATAACGTGTTTCGCAGTGAAAGTAGCTAGATAACTATGAAAATATCAAAATTACGCTAAATCTCAGGTAAATCATGGTTATTTCACGAAACATTCATGATACGATGAAATTCATTGAAATAACGTGTTTCGCAGTGAAAGTAGCTATATATCTATGAAAACATCAAAATTAGGCTATATCTCCGCGAAATCATGTTTATTTCACGAAACAATCATGAAACGATGAAATTCATCGAAATAACGTGTTTCGCTGTGAAAGTAGATAGATATCTATGAAAACATTAAAATTACGCTAAATCTCCTCAAAATCATGTATATTTCACGAAACGATGAAATTCATCGAAATAACGTGTTTCGCTGTGAAAGTAGCTAGATATCTATGAAAAAATCAAAATTACACTAAATCTCCGGTAATTCATGGATATTTCACGTAACATTCATGAAACGATGAAATTCATTGAAATAACGTGTTTCACAGTGAAAGTCGCTAGATATCTATGAAAACATCAAAATTAGGATAAATCACAGCTAAATCATGGTTATTTCACGAAACATTCATGAAACGATGAAATCCGACGAAGTAACGTGTTTCGCAGTGAAAGTAGCTAGATATCTATGAAAACATCAAAATTAGGATAAATCTCTGCTAAATCATGGTTATTTCACGAAACATTCATGAATCAATGAAATTCATTGATATAACGAGTTATGCAGTGAAAGTAGCAAGATATCTATGAAAACATCTAAATTGGGATATATCTCAGCTAAATCATGGTTATTTCACGAAACATTCATGGAACAATGAAATTGATTGAAATAACGAGTTTCGCAGTGAAAGTAGCTGATATCTATGAAAAAACCAAAATTACGCTAGGTCTCAGGTAAATCATGGTTATTTCACGAAACATTAATGAAACCAAGAAAATCGACGAAATAACGTGTTTCGCAGTGAAAGTAGCTAGATATCTATGAAAAAACCAAAATTACGCTAGGTCTCAGGTAAATCATGGTTATTTCACGAAACATTCATGAAACGATGAAAATCGACGAAATAACGTGTTTCGCAGTGAAAGTAGCTAGATATCTATGAAAACATCAAAATTAGGATAGATCTCAACTAAATCATTGTTATTTCACGAAACATTCATGAAACGATGAAAACCGACGAAGTAACGTGTTTCGCAGTGAAAGTAGCTAGATATCTATGAAAACATCAAAATTAAGATAAATCTCTGCTAAATTATGGTTATTTCACGAAACATTCATGAAACGATGAAATTCATTGAAATAACCTGTTTCGCAGAGAAAGTAGCTAGATATCTATGAAAACATCAAAATTACGCTAAATCTCCGCTAAATCATTGTTATTTCACGAAACATTCCTGAAACGATGAAATTCATTGAAATAACGTGTTTCGCAGTGAAAGTAGCTAGATATCAATTAAACATCAAAATTAGGGTAGATCTCAACTAAATCATTCTTATTTCACGAAACATTCATGAAACGATGAAAACCGACGAAGTAACGTGTTTCGCAGTGAAAGTAGCTAAATATCTATGAAAACATCAAAATTAAGATAAATCTCTGCTAAATTATGGTTATTTCACGAAACATTCATGAAACGATGAAATTCATTGAAATAACCTGTTTCGCAGAGAAAGTAGCTAGATATCTATGAAAACATCAAAATTACGCTAAATCTCCGCTAAATCATTGTTATTTCACGAAACATTCCTGAAACGATGAAATTCATTGAAATAACGTGTTTCGCAGTGAAAGTAGCTAGATATCAATTAAACATGAAAATTAGGTTAAATCTCAGCTAAATCATGGTTATTTCACGAAACATTCATGAAACGATGAAAACCGATGAAGTAACGTGTTTCGCAGTGAAAGTAGCTAGATATCTATGAAAACATCAAAATTAAGATAAATCTCTGCTAAATTATGGTTATTTCACGAAACATTCATGAAACGATGAAATTCATTGAAATAACCTGTTTCGCAGCGAAAGTAGCTAGAAATCTATGATAACATCAAAATTACGCTAAATCTCCGCTAAATCATTGTTATTTCACGAAACATTCCTGAAACGATGAAATTCATTGAAATAACGTGTTTCGCAGTGAAAGTAGCTAGATATCAATTAAACATGAAAATTAGGTTAAATCTCAGCTAAATCATGGTTATTTCACGAAACATTCATGAAACGATGACAATCGACGAAATAACGTGTTTCGCTGTGAAAGTAGCTAGATATGAATGAAAACATCAAAATTACGCTAAATCTCCGCTAACTCATGGTTATTTCACGAAACATTAATGAAACCATGAAAATTGACGAAATAACGTGTTTCGCAGTGAAAGTAGCTAGATATCTATGAAAACACCAAAATTACGCTAAATCCCGGCTAAATAATGGATATTTCACGAAACATTCATGAAACGATGGAAATCGACGAAATAACATGATTCGCAGTGAAAGTAGCTTGATATCTATGAAAACATCCAAATTACGCTAAATCTCAGCTTAATCATGGTCATATCACGAAACATTAATGAACTGATGAAAAACGGCGAAATAACGTGTTTCGCTGTGAAAGTAGCTAGATATCTATGAAAACATCAAAATTAGGATAGATCTCAACTAAATCATTGTTATTTCACGAAACATTCATGAAACGATGAAAATCGACGAAGTAACGTGTTTCGCAGTGAAAGTAGCTAGATATCTATGAAAACATCAAAATTAAGATAAATCTCCGCTAAATCATGGTTAATTTCACGAAACATTCATGAAACGATGAAATTCATTGAAATATCGTGTTTCGTTATGAAAGTAGCTAGATATCTATGAAAACATCAAAATTACGCTAAATCTCAGCTAAATCATGGTCATATCACGAAACATTCATGAACTGATGAAAAACGGCGAAATAACGTGTTTCGCAGTGAAAGTAGCTAGATATCTATGAAACATCAAAATTAGGATATATCTCCGCTAAATCATGGTTACTTCACGAAACAATCAGGAAACGATGATATTCATTGAAATAACGTGTTTCGCTGTGAAAGTAGCTAGATATCTATGAAAACATCAAAATTAGGATAAATCTCAGCTAAATCATGGTTATTTCACGAAACATTCATGCAACGATGAAAATCGATAAAATAACGTGTTTCGCAGTGAAAGTAGCTAGATATCTATGAAAACATCAAAATTACTCTAAATCTGCGCTAAATCATGGTTATTTCACGAAACATTCAGAAACGATGAAAATAGACGAAATAACGAGATTCGCAGTGAAAGTAGCTGGATATCTATGAAAACATCAAAATTTCGCTAAATCTCCGCTAAATCATGCTTATTTCACGAAACATTCATGAAACGATGAAACTCATTGTAATAATGTGTTTCGCAGTGAAAGTAGCTATATATCTATGAAAACATCAAAATTACGCTAAATCTCCGTTAAATCATGGTTATTACACGAAACACTCATGAAACGATGAAATTCATTCAAATAATGTGTTTCGCAGTGAGAGTAGCTAGATATATATGAAAACATCAAAATTACGCTAAATCTCCGCAAAATCATGTATATTTCATGAAACGATGAAATTCATCGAAATAACGTGTTTCGCTGTGAAAGTAGCTAGATAACTATGAAAACATCCAAATTACGCTAAATCTCAGCTAAATCATGGTTATAACACAAAACATTAATGAAACTATGAAAATCGACGAAATAACGTGTTTCGCAGTGAAAGTAGCTAGATATCTATGAAAACATCAAAATTACGCTCAGTCTCCGTTAAATCATGGTTTTTTCACGAAACATCCATGAAACGATGAAATTCATTGAAATATCGTGTTTCGCTGTGAAAGTAGCAGGATATCTATGAAAACATCAAAATTAGTATAAATCTCAGCTAAATAATGGTTATTTCACGAAAGATTCATGAAACGATGAAAATCGACGAAATAACGTGTTTCGCTGTGAAAGTAGCTGGATATCTATGAAAACATCAAAATTGCGCTAAATCTCCGCTAAATCATGGTCATTTCAAAAAACATTCGTGAAACGATGACAATCGACGAAAAGACGTGTCTCGCAGTGAAAGTAGCTAGATATCTATGAAAATATCAAAATTACGCTAAATTTCCGTTAAATCATGGTTATTTCACGAAACATTCATGAATCGATGAAATTCATCGAAATAACGTGTTTCGCTGTGAAAGTAGCTAGATGTCTATGAAAACATCCAAATTACGATAAATCTCAGCTAAATCATGGTTATATCACGAAACATTCATGAAACGATGAAAATCGACGAAATATCGTGTTTCGCAGTGAAAGTAGCTAGATATCTATGAAAACATCAAAATTACGACAAATCTCAGCTAAATCATGGTTATATCACGAAACATTCATGAAACGATGAAAATCGACGAAATAACGTGTTTCGCAGTGAAAGTAGCTAGATATCTATGAAAACATCAAAATTACGCTAAATCTCAGCTAAATCATGGTCATATCACGAAACATTCATGAACTGATGAAAAACGGCGAAATAACGTGTTTCGCAGTGAAAGTAGCTAGATATCTATGAAAACATCAAAATTAGGATATATCTCCGCTAAATCATGGTTATTTCACGAAACAATCAGGAAACGATGATATTCATTGAAATAACGTGTTTCGCTGTGAAAGTAGCTAGATATCTATGAAAACATCAAAATTAGGATAAATCTCAGCTAAATCATGGTTATTTCACGAAACATTCATGCAACGATGAAAATCGATAAAATAACGTGTTTCGCAGTGAAAGTAGCTAGATATCTATGAAAACATCAAAATTACTCTAAATCTGCGCTAAATCATGGTTATTTCACGAAACATTCAGAAACGATGAAAATAGACGAAATAACGAGATTCGCAGTGAAAGTAGCTGGATATCTATGAAAACATCAAAATTTCGCTAAATCTCCGCTAAATCATGGTTATTTCACGAAACATTCATGAAACGATGAAACTCATTGTAATAATGTGTTTCGCAGTGAAAGTAGCTATATATCTATGAAAACATCAAAATTACGCTAAATCTCCGTTAAATCATGGTTATTACACGAAACACTCATGAAACGATGAAATTCATTCAAATAATGTGTTTCGCTGTGAGAGTAGCTAGATATATATGAAAACATCAAAATTACGCTAAATCTCCGCAAAATCATGTATATTTCATGAAACGATGAAATTCATCGAAATAACGTGTTTCGCTGTGAAAGTAGCTAGATAACTATGAAATCATCCAAATTACGCTAAATCTCAGCTAAATCATGGTTATAACACAAAACATTAATGAAACTATGAAAATCGACGAAATAACGTGTTTCGCAGTGAAAGTAGCTAGATATCTATGAAAACATCAAAATTACGCTCAGTCTCCGTTAAATCATGGTTTTTTCACGAAACATTCATGAAACGATGAAATTCATTGAAATATCGTGTTTCGCTGTGAAAGTAGCAGGATATCTATGAAAACATCAAAATTAGTATAAATCTCAGCTAAATCATGGTTATTTCACGAAACATTCATGAAACGATGAAAATCGACGAAATAACGTGTTTCGCTGTGAAAGTACCTGGATATCTATGAAAACATCAAAATTGCGCTAAATCTCCGCTAAATCATGGTCATTTCAAAAAACATTCGTGAAACGATGACAATCGACGAAAAGACGTGTCTCGCAGGGAAAGTAGCTAGATATCTATGAAAATATCAAAATTACGCTAAATTTCCGTCAAATCATGGTTATTTCACGAAACATTCATGAAACGATGAAATTCATCGAAATAACGTGTTTCGCTGTGAAAGTAGCTGGATATCTATGAAAACATAGAAATTAGTCTATATCTCCGCTAAATCCTGGTTATTTCTCGAAACAATCAGGAAACGATGATATTCATTGAAATAACGTGTTTCGCTGTGAAAGTAGCGAGATATCTATGAAAACATCAAAATTAGGATAAATCTCAGCTAAATCATGGTTATTTCACGAAACATTCATGAAACGATGAAAATCGATAAAATAACGTGTTTCGCAGTGAAAGTAGCTAGATATCTATGAAAACATCAAAATTACGCTAAATCTCCGCTAAATCATGGTTATTTCACGAAACATTCATGAAACGATGGAAATAGACGAAATAACGAGTTTCGCAGTGAAAGTAGCTGGATAACTATGAAAACATCAAAATTTCGCTAAATCTCCGCTAAATCATGGTTATTTCACGAAACATTCATGAAACGATAAAACTCATTGAAATAATGTGTTTCGCAGTGAAAGTAGCTATATATCTATGAAAACATCAAAATTACGCTAAATCTCCGTTAAATCATGGTTATTACACGAAACACTCATGTAACGATGAAATTCATTGAAATAATATGTTTCGCAGTGAAAGTAGCTAGATATATATGAAAACATCAAAATTACGCTAAATCTCCGCAAAATCATGTATATTTCATGAAACGATGAAATTCATCGAAATAACGTGTTTCGCTGTGAAAGTAGCTAGATAACTATGAAAACATCCAAATTACGCTAAATCTCAGCTAAATCATGGTTATAACACAAAACATTAATGAAACAATGAAAATCGACGAAATAACGTGTTTCGCAGTGAAAGTAGCTAGATATCTATGAAAACATCAAAATTACGCTCAATCTCCGTTAAATCATGGTTCTTTCACGAAACATTCATGAAACGATGAAATTCATTGAAATATCGTGTTTCGTTGTGAAAGTAGCAGGATATCTATGAAAACATCAAAATTAGGATAAATCTCAGCTAAATCATGGTTATTTCACGAAACATTCATGAAACGATGAAAATCGACGAAATAAAGTATTTCGCATTGAAAGTAGCTGGATATCTATGAAAACATCAAGACTGCGCTAAATCTCCGCTAAATCATGGTAATTTCAAAAAAACGTTCGTCAAACGATGAAAATCGACGAAAAAACGTGACTCGCAGTGAAAGTAGCTATATATCTATGAAAACATCAAAATTACGCTAAATCTCCGCTAAATCATGGTTATTTCACGTAACATTCATGAATCGATGAAATTCATTGAAATAACGTGTTTCGCAGTGAAAGTAGCTAGATATCTATGAATACATCATAATTACGCTACATCTCCGTTAAATCAAGGTTCTTTCACGAAACATTCATGGAACGATGGAATTCAGTGAAATAGCGTGTTTCGCTGTGAAAGTAGCAGGATATCTATGAAAACTTCAAAATTAGGATAAATCTCAGCTAAATCATGGTTATTTCACGAAACATTCATGAAACGATGAAATTCATTATAACAGCGTGTTTCGCTGTGAAAGTAGCAGGATATCTATGTAAACATCAAAATTAGGATAAATCTCAGCTAAATCATGGTTATTTCACGAAACATTTATGAAACGATGAAAATCGACGAAATAACCTGTTTCGCATTGAAAGTAGTTGGATATCTATGAAAACATCAAAATTGCGATAAATCTCCGATAAATCATGGTTATTTCAAAAAACATTCGTGAAACGATGAAAAACGACGAAAAAACCTGTCTCGCAGTGAAAGTAGCTAGATATCTATGAAAATATCAAACTTACGCTAAATTTCCGTTAAATCATGGTTTTTTCGCGTAACATTCATGAAACGATGACATTCATCGAAATAACGTGTTTCGCTGTGAAAGTAGCTAGATATCTATGAAAACTTCAAAATTACGCTAAATCTCCGCAAAATCATGTATATTTCATGAAACGATGAAATTCATCGAAATATCGTGTTTCGCTGTGAAAGTAGCTGGATAACTATGAAAACATCCAAATTACGCTAAATCTCAGCTAAATCATGGTTATAACACATTATAAAACATTCATGAAACGATGAAAATAGACGAAATAACGAGTTTCGCAGTGAAAGTAGCTGGATATCTATGAAAACATCAAAATTTCGCTAAATCTCCGCTAAATCATGGTTATTTCACGAAACACTCATGAAACGATGAAACTCATTGAAATAATGTGTTTCGCAGTGAAAGTAGCTATATATCTATGAAAACATCAAAATTACGCTAAATCTCCGTTATATCATGGTTATTACACGAAACACTCATGAAACGATGAAATTCATTGAAATAATGTGTTTCGCAGTGAAAGTAGCTAGATATATATGAAAACATCAAAATTTCGCTAAATCTCCGCAAAATCATGTATATTTCATGAAACGATGAAATTCATCGAAATAACGTGTTTCGCTGTGAAAGTAGCTAGATAACTATGAAAACATCCAAATTACGCTAAATCTCAGCTAAATCATGGTTATAACACAAAACATTAATGAAACAATGAAAATCGACGAAATAACGTGTTTCGCAGTGAAAGTAGCTAGATATCTATGAAAACATCAAAATTACGCTCAATCTCCGTTAAATCATGGTTCTTTCACGAAACATTCATGAAACGATGAAATTCATTGAAATATCGTTTTTCGCTGTGAAAGTAGCAGGATATCTATGAAAACATCAAAATTAGGATAAATCTCAGCTAAATCATGGTTATTTCACGGAACATTCATGAAACAATGAAAATCGACGAAATAAAGTATTTCGCATTGAAAGTAGCTGGATATCTATGAAAACATCAAGACTGCGCTAAATCTCCGCTAAATCATGGTAATTTCAAAAAAACATTCGTCAAACGATGAAAATCGACGAAAAAACGTGTCTCGCAGTGAAAGTAGCTAGATATCTATGAAAACATCAAAATTACGCTAAATCTCCGCTAAATCATGGTTATTTCACGTAACATTCATGAATCGATGAAATTCATTGAAATAACGTGTTTCGCAGTGAAAGTAGCTAGATATCTATGAATACATCAAAATTACGCTACATCTCCGTTAAATCAAGGTTCTTTCACGAAACATTCATGGAACGATGAAATTCAGTGAAATACCGTGTTTCGCTGTGAAAGTAGCAGGATATCTATGAAAACTTCAAAATTAGGATAAATCTCAGCTAAATCATGGTTATTTCACGAAACGTTCATGAAACGATGAAATTCATTATAATAGCGTGTTTCGCTGTGAAAGTAGCTAGATATCTATGGAAACATCAAAATTACGCTAAATCTCAGCTAAATCATGGTTATTTCACGAAACATTCATGAAACGATGAAATTCATCGAAATAACGTGTTTCGCTGTGAAAGTAGCTAGATATCTATGAAAACATAGAAATTAGTCTATATCTCCGCTAAATCATGGTTATTTCACGAAACAATCAGGAAACGATGATATTCATTGAAATAACGTGTTTCGCTGTGAAAGTAGCTAGATATCTATGAAAACATCAAAATTAGGATAAATCTCAGCTAAATCATGGTTATTTCACGAAACATTCATGAAACGATGAAAATCGATAAAATAACGTGTTTCGCAGTGAAAGTAGCTAGATATCTATGAAAACATCAAAATTACTCTAAATCTGCGCTAAATCATGGTTATTTCACGAAACATTCAGAAACGATGAAAATAGACGAAATAACGAGATTCGCAGTGAAAGTAGCTGGATATCTATGAAAACATCAAAATTTCGCTAAATCTCCGCTAAATCATGGTTATTTCACGAAACATTCATGAAACGATGAAATTCATTGAAATAATGTGTTTCGCAGTGAAAGTAGCTAGATATCTATGAAAACATCAAAATTACGCTAAATCTCCGCAAAATCATGTATATTTCATGAAACGATGAAATTCATCGAAATAACGTGTTTCGCTGTGAAAGTAGCTAGATAACTATGAAAACATCCAAATTACGCTAAATCTCAGCTAAATCATGGTTATAACACAAAACATTAATGAAACAATGAAAATCGACGAAATAACGTGTTTCGCAGTGAAAGTAGCTAGATATCTATGAAAACATCAAAATTACGCTAAATCTCCGTTAAATCATGGTTCTTTCACGAAACATTCATGAAACGATGAAATTCATTGAAATATCGTGTTTCGTTGTGAAAGTAGCAGGATATCTATGAAAACATCAAAATTAGGATAAATCTCAGCTAAATCATGGTTATTTCACGAAACATTCATGAAACGATGAAAATCGACGAAATAAAGTATTTCGCATTGAAAGTAGCTGGATATCTGTGAAAACATCAAGACTGCGCTAAATCTCCGCTAAATCATGGTAATTTCAAAAAAACGTTCGTCAAACGATGAAAATCGACGAAAAAACGTGACTCGCAGTGAAAGTAGCTAGATATCTATGAAAACATCAAAATTACGCTAAATCTCCGCTAAATCATGGTTATTTCACGTAACATTCATGAATCGATGAAATTCATTGAAATAACGTGTTTCGCAGTGAAAGTAGCTAGATATCTATGAATACATCAAAATTACGCTACATCTCCGTTAAATCAAGGTTCTTTCACGAAACGTTCATGGAACGATGAAATTCAGTGAAATAGCGTGTTTCGCAGTGAAAGTAGCAGGATATCTATGAAAACTTCAAAATTAGGATAAATCTCAGCTAAATCATGGTTATTTCACGATACATTCATGAAACGATGAAATTCATTATAATAGCGTGTTTCGCTGTGAAAGTAGCAGGATATCTATGTAAACATCAAAATAAGGATAAATCTCAGCTAAATCATGGTTATTTCACGAAACATTTATGAAACGATGAAAATCGACGAAATAACCTGTTTCGCATTGAAAGTAGTTGGATATCTATGAAAACATCAAAATTGCGATAAATCTCCGATAAATCATGGTTATTTCAAAAAACATTCGTGAAACGATGAAAAACGACGAAAAAACCTGTCTCGCAGTGAAAGTAGCTAGATATCTATGAAAATATCAAACTTACGCTAAATTTCCGTTAAATCATGGTTTTTTCGCGTAACATTCATGAAACGATGACATTCATCGAAATAACGTGTTTCGCTGTGAAAGTAGCTCGATATCTATGAAAATATCAAAATTACGCTAAATCTCCGCAAAATCATGTATATTTCATGAAACGATGAAATTCATCGAAATAACGTGTTTCGCTGTGAAAGTAGCTGGATAACTATGAAAACATCCAAATTACGCTAAATCTCAGCTAAATCATGGTTATAACACATTATAAAACATTCATGAAACGATGAAAATCGACGAAATAACGTTTTTCACAGTGAAAGTAGCTAGATATCAATGAAAACATGAAAATTACGCTAAATCTCCGCGATATCATGGTTATTTCACGAAACATTCATGAAACGATGAAATTCATTGAAATATCGTGTTTCGTTATGAAAGTAGCTAGATATCTATGAAAACATCAAAATTACGCTAAATTCACGAAACAATCAGGAAACGATGATATTCATTGAAATAACGTGTTTCGCTGTGAAAGTAGCTAGATATCTATGAAAACATCAAAATTAGGATAAATCTCAGCTAAATCATGGTTATTTCACGAAACATTCATGCAACGATGAAAATCGATAAAATAACGTGTTTCGCAGTGAAAGTAGCTAGATATCTATGAAAACATCAAAATTACTCTAAATCTGCGCTAAATCATGGTTATTTCACGAAACATTCAGAAACGATGAAAATAGACGAAATAACGAGATTCGCAGTGAAAGTAGCTGGATATCTATGAAAACATCAAAATTTCGCTAAATCTCCGCTAAATCATGCTTATTTCACGAAACATTCATGAAACGATGAAACTCATTGTAATAATGTGTTTCGCAGTGAAAGTAGCTATATATCTATGAAAACATCAAAATTACGCTAAATCTCCGTTAAATCATGGTTATTACACGAAACACTCATGAAACGATGAAATTCATTCAAATAATGTGTTTCGCAGTGAGAGTAGCTAGATATATATGAAAACATCAAAATTACGCTAAATCTCCGCAAAATCATGTATATTTCATGAAACGATGAAATTCATCGAAATAACGTGTTTCGCTGTGAAAGTAGCTAGATAACTATGAAATCATCCAAATTACGCTAAATCTCAGCTAAATCATGGTTATAACACAAAACATTAATGAAACTATGAAAATCGACGAAATAACGTGTTTCGCAGTGAAAGTAGCTAGATATCTATGAAAACATCAAAATTACGCTCAGTCTCCGTTAAATCATGGTTTTTTCACGAAACATTCATGAAACGATGAAATTCATTGAAATATCGTGTTTCGCTGTGAAAGTAGCAGGATATCTATGAAAACATCAAAATTAGTATAAATCTCAGCTAAATCATGGTTATTTCACGAAAGATTCATGAAACGATGAAAATCGACGAAATAACGTGTTTCGCTGTGAAAGTAGCTAGATAACTATGAAATCATCCAAATTACGCTAAATCTCAGCTAAATCATGGTCATTTCAAAAAACATTCGTGAAACGATGACAATCGACGAAAAGACGTGTCTCGCAGTGAAAGTAGCTAGATATCTATGAAAATATCAAAATTACGCTAAATTTCCGTTAAATCATGGTTATTTCACGAAACATTCATGAATCGATGAAATTCATCGAAATAACGTGTTTCGCTGTGAAAGTAGCTAGATGTCTATGAAAACATCCAAATTACGATAAATCTCAGCTAAATCATGGTTATATCACGAAACATTCATGAAACGATGAAAATCGACGAAATATCGTGTTTCGCAGTGAAAGTAGCTAGATATCTATGAAAACATCAAAATTACGATAAATCTCAGCTAAATCATGGTTATATCACGAAACATTCATGAAACGATGAAAATCGACGAAATAACGTGTTTCGCAGTGAAAGTAGCTAGATATCTATGAAAACATCAAAATTACGCTAAATCTCAGCTAAATCATGGTTATATCACGAAACATTCATGAACTGATGAAAAACGGCGAAATAACGTGTTTCGCAGTGAAAGTAGCTAGATATCTATGAAACATCAAAATTAGGATATATCTCCGCTAAATCATGGTTATTTCACGAAACAATCAGGAAACGATGATATTCATTGAAATAACGTGTTTCGCTGTGAAAGTAGCTAGATATCTATGAAAACATCAAAATTAGGATAAATCTCAGCTAAATCATGGTTATTTCACGAAACATTCATGAAACGATGAAAATCGATAAAATAACGTGTTTCGCAGTGAAAGTAGCTAGATATCTATGAAAACATCAAAATTACTCTAAATCTGCGCTAAATCATGGTTATTTCACGAAACATTCAGAAACGATGAAAATAGACGAAATAACGAGATTCGCAGTGAAAGTAGCTGGATATCTATGAAAACATCAAAATTTCGCTAAATCTCCGCTAAATCATGGTTATTTCACGAAACATTCATGAAACGATGAAACTCATTGTAATAATGTGTTTCGCAGTGAAAGTAGCTATATATCTATGAAAACATCAAAATTACGCTAAATCTCCGTTAAATCATGGTTATTACACGAAACACTCATGAAACGATGAAATTCATTCAAATAATGTGTTTCGCAGTGAGAGTAGCTAGATATATATGAAAACATCAAAATTACGCTAAATCTCCGCAAAATCATGTATATTTCATGAAACGATGAAATTCATCGAAATAACGTGTTTCGCTGTGAAAGTAGCTAGATAACTATGAAATCATCCAAATTACGCTAAATCTCAGCTAAATCATGGTTATAACACAAAACATTAATGAAACTATGAAAATCGACGAAATAACGTGTTTCGCAGTGAAAGTAGCTAGATATCTATGAAAACATCAAAATTACGCTCAGTCTCCGTTAAATCATGGTTTTTTCACGAAACATTCATGAAACGATGAAATTCATTGAAATATCGTGTTTCGCTGTGAAAGTAGCAGGATATCTATGAAAACATCAAAATTAGTATAAATCTCAGCTAAATCATGGTTATTTCACGAAACATTCATGAAACGATGAAAATCGACGAAATAACGTGTTTCGCTGTGAAAGTAGCTGGATATCTATGAAAACATCAAAATTGCGCTAAATCTCCGCTAAATCATGGTCATTTCAAAAAACATTCGTGAAACGATGACAATCGACGAAAAGACGTGTCTCGCAGTGAAAGTAGCTAGATATCTATGAAAACATCAAAATTACGCTAAATCTCCTTTAAATCATGGTTATTTCACGAAACATTCATGAAACGATGAAATTCATTGAAATAACGTGTTTCGCAGTGAAAGTAGCTAGATATCTATGAAATATCAAAATTAGGCTATATCTCCGCTAAATCATGGTTATTTCACGAAACAATCAGGAAACGATGATATTCATTGAAATAACGTGTTTCGCTGTGAAAGTAGCTAGATATCTATGAAAACATCAAAATTAGGATAAATCTCAGCTAAATCATGGTTATTTCACGAAACATTCATGAAACGATGAAAATCGATAAAATAACGTGTTTCGCAGTGAAAGTAGCTAGATATCTATGAAAACATCAAAATTACGCTAAATCTCCGCTAAATCATGGTTATTTCACGAAACATTCATGAAACGATGAAAATAGACGAAATAACGAGTTTCGCAGTGAAAGTAGCTGGATATCTATGAAAACATCAAAATTTCGCTAAATCTCCGCTAAATCATGGTTATTTCACGAAACACTCATGAAACGATGAAACTCATTGAAATAATGTGTTTCGCAGTGAAAGTAGCTATATATCTATGAAAACATCAAAATTACGCTAAATCTCCGTTATATCATGGTTATTACACGAAACACTCATGAAACGATGAAATTCATTGAAATAATGTGTTTCGCAGTGAAAGTAGCTAGATATATATGAAAACATCAAAATTACGCTAAATCTCCGCAAAATCATGTATATTTCATGAAACGATGAAATTCATCGAAATAACGTGTTTCGCTGTGAAAGTAGCTAGATAACTATGAAAACATCCAAATTACGCTAAATCTCAGCTAAATCATGGTTATAACACAAAACATTAATGAAACTATGAAAATCGACGAAATAACGTGTTTCGCAGTGAAAGTAGCTAGATATCTATGAAAACATCAAAATTACGCTCAATCTCCGTTAAATCATGGTTCTTTCACGAAACATTCATGAAACGATGAAATTCATTGAAATATCGTGTTTCGTTGTGAAAGTAGCAGGATATCTATGAAAACATCAAAATTAGGATAAATCTCAGCTAAATCATGGTTATTTCACGAAACATTCATGAAACGATGAAAATCGACGAAATAACGTATTTCGCATTGAAAGTAGCTGGATATCTATGAAAACATCAAGACTGCGCTAAATCTCCGCTAAATCATGGTAATTTCAAAAAAACGTTCGTCAAACGATGAAAATCGACGAAAAAACGTGACTCGCAGTGAAAGTAGCTAGATATCTATGAAAACATCAAAATTACGCTAAATCTCCGCTAAATCATGGTTATTTCACGTAACATTCATGAATCGATGAAATTCATTGAAATAACGTGTTTCGCAGTGAAAGTAGCTAGATATCTATGAATACATCAAAATTACGCTACATCTCCGTTAAATCAAGGTTCTTTCACGAAACATTCATGGAACGATGAAATTCAGTGAAATAGCGTGTTTCGCTGTGAAAGTAGCAGGATATCTATGAAAACTTCAAAATTAGGATAAATCTCAGCTAAATCATGGTTATTTCACGAAACATTCATGAAACGATGAAATTCATTATAATAGCGTGTTTCGCTGTGAAAGTAGCAGGATATCTATGTAAACATCAAAATTAGGATAAATCTCAGCTAAATCATGGTTATTTCACGAAACATTTATGAAACGATGAAAATCGACGAAATAACCTGTTTCGCATTGAAAGTAGTTGGATATCTATGAAAACATCAAAATTGCGATAAATCTCCGATAAATCATGGTTATTTCAAAAAACATTCGTGAAACGATGAAAAACGACGAAAAAACCTGTCTCGCAGTGAAAGTAGCTAGATATCTATGAAAATATCAAACTTACGCTAAATTTCCGTTAAATCATGGTTTTTTCGCGTAACATTCATGAAACGATGACATTC
>JAUCRC010000198.1:0-16343 GCA_032399595.1 Tetragonula carbonaria | reverse complement strand
TCCGATAGCGTTGGGACTCTTCGCGCGCGGAAATGAGCCTGGAGTGCCAAGCACGCGGTGGTTGGAGAGTCACCATACATCCGGCTGCCAAGCGGCAAGTTATTGGCCGTTTGAGGGCCGCAGTTTCGGAGCACTATGTGTCCGCGCTTATCGCGAAGCCGGGCCAAAGCAAGATCTTCGACGCGACCTCCCGTCATGGAGCGAGTAATCGCTTCGTGCGGACAGGTCAGTACCTGCGTTTCGCTGACTGGCGCTTCGTGCACCGAGCGCGCCTAGACGTGCTCCCCTTAAATGGGGCGCGTCGATTGGGCGACGGTGAACGAAGATGTCGGAAGTGCGGTACCAGTTGGAGATCTTGCCACATGTGCTCTGTCATTGCAGCCCACACTCGGCCGTGTCACTACGCTGTTGTCGAGAGGCTTGCCGCGGCCTCCAGGTTGCCCAGAATGATCAGGGATAACCAGTGCGTCCTGGGCGTCGACGGAGACCTTGCGGGAGTGCGACCCGACATTGTCGTGACGCACAAGCCGTCGAGGACCGTCATCTTCGTAGACGTGACCGTACCTTTCAAAAACAACTTCGAGGCGATGGAAAGGACGAGACTAGAGAAAATTAGTAAATATCAGCCCCTCGCGGACGCGCTGAGTAGAAATTGTCACGTTGTCCACGTCGACGGCTTCGTCGTTGGAGCCCTGGGTACCCTCATAATGATAATATTATCAAACTTCTGCTCATTTCAGGAGGGCCTCATGAAAATTTTGTTGGTCTCGCAGACGGTTGCATGGTCCCGAGACATGTACGTTGAGTATGTCTCGGGGATTCGACAGTATAAAGTGTCGGAGGCAGTCGCGCAAGAAGCGGCTTTCCCCGCCTGCACGCCTGCGACCGTTTCCACACGCGATGACGTCCACGCGTCCAGAATTTCGAGCGTAGACGTCTCCGAGACCACAGCAACGCAGACCACTCCGGGCACCACCCCACCTTTAGGCTAAATTTAAATATAACGCACGTGCCTGCACGCCGGCTGGGAATGGAGCATCCTCTTCATGCTTTCTTGTATACATCTACCCACCTTGATATACACACACTGCAATTGTTAAACGGACACATAATTCATTGATACAATAGATAAGACTCTAGCTACAATACTTCCCTGAAAACAGTCTAAACACGCACTGCAATAGTCCTTTCGCTCTGAGGCTATGGTCTATGACCTGCCGGCGATCAATTCCTTGCTTGGTTCCTTTGACCTCGACTAAGTGCTGACTGAAGATCACCAGTAAGCCACAAGCACTCTAGGAGCTCTAATTCCTTTTAAATTTTTCTAATCCATTCTAAATTCAAACACAAGACATTCTCCGGGTTTTTCTTTGATACAGTTATGTTGGGCCTTCCTTCGCTATGTACTACGCGATACCAGCAGCCGGGAACAATTGATACGCAACTGAGTTTCCCCCACCCTACTGCTAAGGGCCAAAACTTGCACAGGCAAAGCAGTCGCCAGAACTGCGATCCTACGCATGCGTACGCAGGTCACGCACGTGGTTATTTCAAAGTCGCGCCCGAACGCGTGCGTCAGAGGCTTTATTTTAATTTCTTTTTCCTTCCCTTCTTTAACGCTGACTTTGCCGTATTTACGTAGGTGCTTGGTATTTGTTTTCCTCTATTTCCTGTTTAATTTATTTTCTATCTGCCGTTCCCTTTTAATTGATATTCTTTCTACCCTGCGTACCGTTCAATCTGCTCCAGCTTGCGTTTCCCTATTAATTTATTTTATGTTAAATTTAATTTCCAATTTTTATTTTTTTTTACTTTTTTATTTTATATTTTAATTTAGGTTCGCTCCTATTTTTGTATTTTATTTTGCTCTATTCTAATTTTATTTTATTTTCACACTGTATTTTGATTTTAGGTTTTCTTATACTCCTGTATTCTATTCTACTCTTTTCTTATCACTCTTTTATACTTACTTCTATCTCTCTTACTGTATCTACTTGCTCTTTATCTTTCTTTTTCTTGAATGCGTGAGTGCAAGGGCTGACGCATCCGCGCCAGCCCTTTTCATCTATCACTAGGCGGGTGCACATCGACAAGATGCACCCGCAATGAATGTATGAACGGCTCGAGTCATACATTGCAGAGCAGCGAACGCAATGCTGCTGACTCTGCGATTTCATAAACAGATTAAATAGGGCCCTCTGGGCTTGCGTGTGAGTTAGTGAATGCGGTAAACTGCAGAGCTCTGTGAGGTTACTCCCAGCTCTGCAATTTCTTTAGTTATATATGTGATTGGACCCTATGGGTGGCGTTGTTTGCATTCAATGTACCATCCCCCGGGGGAAACATCGATTGTACAAACAAATCATTTTAATCTATTGATATATTCATATGTGCATAGCTATAAAAGGAATGAGACTATTTAAAAAAGAACCCTCTACTTCATTCGGGGCTATATATATACTTAGACATCGTCTACGGCGTGTTTCTGTGCTATTGAATGAGAATATATTATATCAATGCCGTTTAAATAATTTTTAATTCAGGAAATAGTTATTAATATATATACATTATTATATAGTATATTATATAGTCATTAATATATACATTTCCCTTCTCCAGTTTATTAAAGCACGTGACAAACATTGAAAATTACAGTTGTCCAGAGGCTGTACATAGAAATACATATTGTAAGTCTACTTACTTCTTTAATTCACGTGGTCGCGACATAACGAATGCCGCAAACAATCATGAGAAATGTCAGAAAATCTGACTTCGTGCAAAATTGCATAAGACATTTCATTTTGATTTCATTTTGGCGCCTGTCATTCCAACGCGACGGTCTCTCAGATATAATTAACAATTGAATACGTTATTCTATATTATCTGACGTATCGTATAGATTTTCTAGACAATAGTTCTGTCATAGAGTCGTGTCGTGTCTCCCGAAATGGTAAACGTGTTACATTCCATGCATTTGTTACACATACTAATTATATCTATAAACACTAGCATATGAGGTTGTGCAATTATTAGTAATTATAGCAATTTTATTCAAAGCACTATATCTGAAGTTCTTCCTTGCAATTTCAATTCTGTGAAAATCAAATTCGAAACGTTCAGGTTTCTATCGCAAACTTTTCTCAATACTCCATTTATAATCTATTACTAACCTTTTACTCTTCTACTTTTAAGTATATTGTTATTTCTTTGTAAAAATTTACTATTTATCATAACACATTATTTAAGAACATAGACTCAGTTGCATGGCGTTTACTAAACTTCAGCGAACTGCAGAACAATTTCCGTGTTTATGCTACTGCAACGCGAACACCTAATGGTTAAATAACAGAAGACTCGATAGTTGTTATTCGATAGCGGTCAAATAGTAATAACGATAGCTACTATTTCTTGGGGGGCTGCGATGTATGTTGTGATAGCAATAATAGCAGTAGTAATAATTAACAATCAAAAAAATGTTGACAATAATTCGTATTAAATATTATGGTGTAGTTACATACTTAATAATGTTGTTACATGCTAATAAATTGTTCAAGAGCACAGTGTTTGAAGTGTATGAGGTATTGTACAATACCCTGAAGGTTCTTAGTACCATATACATTGGCCCTTAAATGTCATTATATTACACCGATTCTTAGCAATTGCTAAAACATGGAAAAAGCTTTTAGAAACACTAAAAACATCTGTTCAATAAAAAGAGATGCAACGCAGAATTCACATTGCGCTAGTGGGTGTTCGAATACTTTTGTGAGCAGAACAACATGTGAAATGTATAATATTCATACGTTCATTTACACAAATGATAATGAGCCAACTATATTATCAATTATCGTTTTAATCTGGAGGTTGTATAATAATGGAGAGCCATACAAACAAACTCGTTTCCCGTCTACGATCAGTCAGGTCTCAAAACGTATTAAATTAATATTTCATGTTCTATATTTTTCTAACTAGAATTGTCCGTTCCTACAAATTTGAAATTTTCAATTTTACAGCAGTAAAAGTTTATGTACAGGACGTAAATATAAATAATTCAACTTATAAATTTCAATTTCGTTGACAGTGAATGCAGTAAACTTCTATTCCTTTACGCATCTGCCAATCTACTCTCAAAAAGATATTCAGCATTATATGTGATTTTACACTTCATATATACCGTTCAGAAAAGCACAAAATTGACATATTGAAATAAGAAAATCCGATCGCGAAGTTGGATCCCAATTATAAAAAAAAGTTTCAGGATTTTATTAATATCCGAAAATAATGCTCTACAATACATAGAGTATTAACGTTTAATCAAAGTTTTGCTCGATTTAAAACATTTCATGTGTAATAAGTAATGATGTAGGCATTTAGCCTTTCAGGTTTCATTTGTAGTAAAACAATATATGCACCCCTATAAATGCAATGTGTTAAAATAAATCAGAGGAATGTTTATTACTCTTTTCTTCAATTCTCTCAATCTTCATTAAAAGAGATTTATTTCAAACAAATCGAGATAGACCTAAGGTAGGTACAACATGTGATGCGTTTTCAAAAATAAGTATAAAACATAACACAATTGATGACTAAAAAAAAAAAAGACTAAAAGCATTTAAGTATTATGAAATATACTATTCTATGCATATGTTAATGCTTATTCAAAATTTTAGTGAACATTTGAAAATACGTTTGTTTCTCTAAGCAATATTTAAGTATACGTAAGAAACATCATTATATAATATATAACATAGTTTGACACAATTTGATACAAAACTGTAATACAACAAGCAAACAACATATATTCAATTACGCATAAAATTCCACAAATATTTCAGAATAAAGAATAAGAATTTTGCAATATTAGGGGTACCTATATATAATGTTGCTACTTGATATTGTACAAAATTTTATTTTACTTAGAACATTTTTTTAAATTATTTTCACTCGATCGTAATGTTTATTAAATTTGAAAAAGATGACACTATTTATGAGCGTACCCCCAATATAATACGTATTTTTCATTTATGTGTACACATATTATATAGATTTTTTTTAAGAGTCAAGAAAATCATCGCAAAGCTCAAAAAGTGCAAACGAAGAATCATAATTTCTAATGAAAAACGTCGTGAGTACCACGAAATCTAACAAGCTTTTGCACAACTAATTTTGAACTGTCAGCCTGTCAGCCGTCCATACTTATGCATTTGGAACTCATTGCTTATCTATTCGGTCATCCCAAGGACTATTCCTGTCCAAATTACGATTCTGGTAAATGCGGATGAAAATAATTCAGCTATAGTTACAGGTAATTGTAGGACTAAAATGTTGTACGGCCAAAAATAAGATGTGCGACAGATACAATCAATACGATCAGTTTGAATAACAGATCAACAGAAAAGCAATAATCCCCTGATCACCAAGAGTGCCGGGCTTCCACTAATGGCACATAATTTTGTAACATTAAAACTTAAAATTTAATACAAAGAACTGTTACATTCGGAAAAGAGATTGGATAGATGAATCAAAACAGCATATGTAGAACTTGACGCGTGTGAAGAATTTTCGACGTGATATTAAATAGTTTCGATTAAATAGTTTCATATTTGTATCAAATGAAGGAGACTGATTGAATAGTTACCAAATGCACACATAGTTCTTATCCTTTGAATAATTTTTTGATAAACATTTTGCTAAATAATTTTTGCCTGCAGAATACAATTGGCAGAGTTAGAATACCAAACCGGTATATTCCGTATATTTGAATTGCAATTATTTCAAACCGAAAGATAATAATCTTATTGTTCCAGAAGATGGATGAGGAGATTTGCTCCCTTGAAAGTGAAAAATATTAGTGGAACTAACATTTTGATCAACAGAAGTGCGTGTAGTAATATCATTTGTCTGTATTATACATGTGCTGTTACCGAACTGCTATTACTACGACAAACACTATAACTTCGATGAAATATTTGGAAACTTTATTTTGTTTTAGACAATTTATTTGATCATCAAGTTTTCTAAATGAATGCGTTGCAGTGCAACAGTGTAATAACGAGTGTAACATTCGAACAGAAACGTAATACGATTGACTGCTAGTTGTTCACATAAAAATAATAAAATTACATTTGAATGCTGGACTATTTTGAAATAATTACAAATACAGCTACGAATGCTATCTATAATTATATTTTATCTATAATTATAGAACTGCGAATGCTATCTATAATTATATTTTGTCTATAATTATATTGCTATTTATGATAATATTTTATCTCTAATTATATTTTCTCCGTCGAATTAAAACTTTATGTATAAAAAAATAAATTTTCCAGAAGAGGAATACGATTTTATAATCGTTGGAGCTGTATCAGCCGGATGTGTACTTGCAAACAGATTGAGCGAAGTAAAACAATGGAAGGTATTTGTAATTAAATATTTCGTGTCATTACTAACTGCCAATGTTGGTCGATAAATGTGCATTTTTAATATAAAATAATTGAAGGAAATGATAACTCAATAAAGAATGTTTATGGTATATTTGTGTAGATTATTAACATTGTGCATATTTAGAGTAATTTCATATATAGATGGAGTAATTCCTTATAAATAGTAATATTCATATAAAATTGTATATCGTTGATGATATTTCATCATCTTCGACGTTAGATGATCAAAAAAATGAATTTATGATGTGCTTACGTTTTGTCAAATGACATGAAGTATCATATTTGACTTTATATATCTGTCATTTCTGTTGAACATACTAAAAAAGATTACGGTTCTATTCCGTTTAATCTTGATTAGAAACATACATGTAAGCATTATAAGGATTCCTAGACTTTTTGGCAATTTTTGGCTACTGAAAACCAGATCATCGAACGAATGATCATCGTTCAGGAATAAGGATTAACTGTGCTAAAATTTGGGAGTTTCGTTTCAGATGCAACTACTTTCAAAAGTTTCGGAATAACAACATAATTTACATGTTCAGAGTTTATGACATTACTCTAAAGCTTCATATATATCTTCAGGTATTATTATTGGAAGCTGGTATAGAAGAACCAGAGGTAGCTGAGTTTGCGGGTTTCGCCATTATGTTCTCAGGGAGCAATTTCGATTGGAACTATCACGGATAACCGCAGGAACACGTTTGTCTATCCGCAGCGAGCAAAGAGAGCGCGACCGCAAGGTGCAAAATATGTGTACATATATTTTGACATATCTTTCCACAGTTAGATGCGAGGAATTGACATGTCATGAACTAAAAGGAAGCTATTCTTTGAATATTATTGGTACTGTTTATGTCCATGGAAATACTCGTGCGCAAAAAGTTTTCTTTAAATATGTATAATATATATAGGCTGATGCATTTAAGTGAGTCTCTTTAAATTTCTGAAAACGCCAAACAAACACAATAACGATATCAGAATGTCAAAAATTTTACCCGTAACATTTACCTATACAACAAAATCATCACGGACCAAACTTTCGAGTTCGCTTGCAAATCTCGCAGTGAAAATTACAGTAATACGTGAGTAACCAATCATTCTTTAGAAGAAAAATTTAAATATTTGGACATCAATGTTAATCAGTCGTTGATCTCTTTGTACCATTAATGTTAAGCGAAAACTATTCTTTGCAACATCACTGCGCGAAAAGATATTTAGGTGGGCTCATTGAAATGAGTGGCCTCTATACAAAATATTTCTTCACGTATATAATATTTCGAAATATCATAAATATAAGAGGTACAACACGATTATTGTAGTTACTCGTGAAATTTGCAATAAATCTAGGAATATGTACAGAAATTAGAAATAGTGTACTTTTATAATCTCTAATTCAGAATCTACATACTGGTGTTAGTGTTGCTAGTAATTTGGCCGTTCAAAGTTTGTTGTCATACTTACAGGTGATGGCTGGTTCCAGTGCTGTCAATTTAATGATGTACGTCCATGGTAATGCAAGAGATTATGACGAATGGGCAGACGAAGGAAATAATGCCTGGAGCTACGAAGAAGTTCTGCCATACTTTCCGATATCAGAAAATAGCAGGGATCCAGAGGTACTAAATTTGATATATCACTAAATTCGAAGAGCGATCCAGGTAAACCATCTTTTCTCTCTAGATAGTAAACGAGAATCCACACTATCATGGCGTAGGTAGTTACCAATCGGTAGATTCCCGTACCCCGACATCAACACCGACATCTTGCTGGACGCATGGCAAGAACTCGGTTATGAACTCGTAGATATCAACGCAAAGAACCAATTAGGTGTGATGAACCTGCAAACAACTTCCAGTAATAGAACATGTCAGAGCACTAACAGCGCTTTCATAGAACCCATCAGATGCAAAACGCAAGAATCTAACTTTTAAAACAGAATTATACGTAACGAAATTGCTTGTAGGCAATAAAACGAAACGTGTAATAGGCCTCGAATATGCTTCAGAAAGAAACCGAACTAAATTAAATCCTTTTTTTGCTAAAAAGGTGTGATTCTCTCCGCTGGATCCACTAATTCACCAGAAGAAGAATTAGACAAACATAGTATTCAAGTAATTAGTAATTTATCATTTGGAAGAAGCTATCACGACCATGTCAACAACTCATTTTCTCGTAATTTCACTAAATTTTACTTCCACGAATGAAATTTCCATGAGTTAGGAGGACATTTCCTACTATCGGAAGACACATAGAGGACCATTAACTGCAACTGATGTACTCGCGTCTTGTGTTTTCACACAAACAACCTATCTACACGAAAAAGTAGTACCAGATGCAGCCGCACAGACTTAGTGACCATGGAATTATCGGTCTGATGTATGTTTTGTGTGCAGTGACTTTCATTTTCCTTTTTATTTTGCAGCTTCTCGCAATTGATGAGTATACTGTTTTGAGTGCAGGGTATACTAGATTCATTTTCTGGATTATTTCCATTGCCTCTCCGGAATGATCCGTAGATATTTGCCTTGCTAGACCAAGATATTTCCTATTTGTTTATTATTATTTTTTCTCTAGGTTCTGTTTTTTCTGGTGAATGCGATGGCCTGTGTTTTTGTCGAATTCATTTTTAACTTGCAGTTTTGAAGACACTCACTTATTCTACCTAGATGTTCTAGATGTTCCCGCAAGTACTTAGTGTGCTTGTTCAATTCTAGAAATTTGTATATATTGCTGTGCCATCAATAAATATGGATATTTTCGTGTTATTCGATTGTAGGATATCGTTAAAGAAGATGGATTGTTTAGAAGGAAAATGTAAATGTTGATTTATAGTCATAATCTTATGATGATTGTATTGGTTCTACATTTTTCGATGGAACGGATTCTACGTCCTTCGATATGAACACGATATATTCTGTATCTTTTGATGTCGATAGGAGACTCTCTATTTCTGTCGGCGTTAATGGTAAAACTTCCACGCATGCTGCTCTTTTGATATTTTCACTTGTTGTTGTATCCTAATAGTCCCTGTGTGCTGTTTCCGATGGGGCATATTATCAGGATGAAAAAGAAATGTTCGAAATAGAACAACAGTTTCTACTGTTATGTTGCTGCTCTAAAAAATGCAGCATTGTACAACATGGCTACTTCATGAATTGAGATGTTTCTCCCGAGATTAGAAATCAACCAGTTCCTAGCCTCCTGTTCGCAACAAGAATTCAACCATGCCATAGTTTTCGCAATAACTTTATAGGCATGACGGTATTGACCAGGGATGCGCAAAAAATAATAACAATTTAAATTAAATGATCAGATACGTAAATACGAAAGAATACGTACGCTATACACAATAATAGTACGAGACAAAGCAGTACCTGGTTCTGCGCTACAGCCTAATAATCGGTGTTGTCTCAAATGCATTCATTTACTAAACATTAAATATTTACAGTGTGAGATAGAACGGTGAAAAGAAAATCAAAATATTCTGTAAGGACTATAGAATACAAATATCATTTATATGGATGGATTTCTGAATGTGAGAATACTAAAAAACAATCACTTAAATTACAGAACATTGAAACTCTTCAAGCCGAAATTTTTAATTCCATCTTTACGCAATACTACGATGTTGATTATTTCTGAAATTTGTAAAATAAGGTCGGGGGTTCACGCGAATATCATGCAACAATTCGAGTACATATCGAAGTTTTTATTTTATATATTTAATGGTACCTGATTTTAGCCTACTTTCCCTTAATCGCTCGCATCAGAAAAGTCTACGAATGATGAAACGAAATTTTTAAACTTTAATGCAAATAAGATTTTAAGGCTCTGCAATATTTCAAGTTATCATTTTCTGTGACTGAAAATTGCAACTTGAACCTTTGCTCTCGAGAAAATTTTCTTGTTGTTGTCGGTATCATGTTGTGCCAATAATTTATGTAGCTTCACTTCGAACGAAATGATATGCATTGAAAAGAGTCATTCAAATGGTACTTAACACGATTTTTTGTTGATTATATCCTTCAAATATGTGATATCGATTAAATTTAAAGCAATCATCAATATGCGTTGCATATTTTCAGAGCAAGTATAATATACAAAAGTTAATGATACATAGTTTTAGTCCTTGGAAAAATAACACCCTCCACCATTTTTACATTTCTGTAAGAAGCAATAAGAATGCGAATTATAAATACATGGCAATGAGATATGTAGATTACAAATATATATATTTATTATATTCCGAATTATGTCAGTTATTAAGCGCCAATTAATTCAGAAATCTCTTCAAAATATCATTTTCTGAATTTCTTTTGTTTTCTTACACTGTTATTTCAGTCTTCACTCTAGGCGTCTGTTTAGATACTATTATACCATTATACATTGCATCGTACAACACCAATCGTATAGTTCATTATAATTATCAATAAATTACAAAAAGAGGAAATCAACTGTTAACTAGATTTAACTATTATGTCTCCTCAAGAAGGCTTGTCGAGTGCAAAAGGTTAAATTCTTTTGTCAAAATCCATTGAAAAATGTCACCTACATTAATATTACAGCTTGTCCGTTCTTATACGTTCTTCTGCATTACATTTCTTTTTATGCTTTATCTTTCTAAACGCTGAATATCTTGTTAAATGCTTGATATAGTTCTAAACACGTTGTTGCCATGTCATACATTTATATACGATACAAGGACAATGTAACTATTAGTTTCACCTCAGTTTTATCAGACATGGTTTACTACTCTTCATATCCATATCGGATAAAGAATGTGTTCTGGTATCTATGTAACTAGATATATGTAACTATAAAAGAAGTGAAACGCTTTGAAAAGTACTTCGCGAATCCTACCGCTTCATTCGGGATTAGATATATATACAAACATCGCGTACGTTCTTTGTCTGTGCTATTCAATGAAATTTCAATATACATATACTGTTTATGTAATTAGTGATATAAATGTTAATTATTAATATATTTCCTTATCCATTCAAATTTATTAAAGAACGTGAATTGCAAGTGCCCAGAAGTTTTAGCCAAGGTAAATACATATGTTTTAATTCTATTTCTTTATAGTATATAATATACAAGATTTAATGATACATAGTTTCAATCCTTGGAAGAATAACATCTTCCGCCATTTTTACACTTTCGTAAGAAGCAATAAGAAGAGTTTATTCGAATTATTCCGAATTATGTGAATTATTGATCGCCAATTAACACAGAACTGTCTCCAGAATGTCGTTTTCTGAAATTCTTTTTTTTTTTAATACGTCGTTATTACAGTTTTCACTGTAGGCGTCTATTGAGATACTATTATACCATTATAAATTGCATTGTTCATCACCAAATGCATGTCCTCATTATAATTTTCAGCAAATTACAAAACCAGAAATTCAGTTGTTGGCTTGATGTTTCCTCAGACATTCGAGTGCAAACTGTTAAATTCTTTTGCCAAAATCCATTGCAAAATGTCACCTACATTAATATTACAGCTTGTCCAAATTATAAGTATTGATCGCAGGCAGCATTCGTATTGTTTATGGAATTCAATATTTTAAAGATGAATTATCATATATCCCATATTTTATAATGTACTTCTGATAATTTCGATTTCAGTCATTTCTTTATACTATCCTTCATAGAAATTTTTATTATTTTTATTATTTCAAAGCGTGTTTGTCAAGAATTTTTTAGTGAATGCATAGTAACACCACGATATGCTTGTTTTTTTATTCAGAATGACCAGTTTCAATATACAATGCAAAGACATTTTAGCAAAGTAGGTTTGGATTTGCATCTGTTTTTGTTTGTATTTGCATTTTTTTAAAATGAAAATGTGCTTCGGCTATTTTATTTGAATCCTTAACAGCAAATTTAACACAAGGCGTGATTACACTTATCATGTTTAGGCAAGTAGTGTATTTATCTTTTATATTTAAAATATTGTTCAGGCTTGAAAAATTTAATGTCTGAACTTCGTCCGTAGATTCGGACGTTTGTTCTGCATTGATAAATACTGGAATGAAATTTTGTGAAAACTGTAATGAAACTATCTGAATTCTGAAGCGTAATGAATATTTTCCACTCTACAGGGATCGCCAATTCATAAATACGTACGTGAAGGAGTGTGTAAAAAAAGGATATCGTTTCTAGAAACTAATGTTATGAACAATGCGACCTCACCAATGTGGCTCGCGGTTTTGGGTTAATTTTGAAATTTCCATCACACTTCTTATGGTTCTAACATATCACATGCTCTCCAATTCGTCCGAGTTCCTGGGAAGGGGGAAATTCAAAGAAGGTTACGAGGGAAGGACTTGGAGGATAGAACAGGGAATCCAAATTTAGAGTTCAATCAAGTCAGTCGAAGACAGTGAGTACAAGTAGTCATTCAATCAGGGTTAGTCGACATTTACCATTTGTACGACATTCTTGCTCAAGCAAGCATTGCATTGGAGCCACCAGGCTCAATAGTCGATAAAGTCAGAAAACCCAATTAGTATCATTTTCATTCCCACATCAACAGGTGGTCCATCGACCAATACGCAAATGTGCAAGAACGACAGTAGTCGTGATTGACTTTAACAATCATAATACATTTAAATATTATCCCATATCACAATACGCACACATAGTTTATTTTTACATTACATTTTACATTACATGATAACAATGTTTTATAATTACTTTATTATTACAGAGCATAAATTAGCATAATTAATTTCCACAGTTGGTCATTCCCTTACTCGTAAAACCATCACGCCACATCAATTAGGTCCATTGGCGCCAGACAACCAGTCCTCCTTAATCATATCACTAGCTTTCTCCGCGAACACAATGGTATGCGCGTACGTATTCCCCCTAACAATTTTTGGCATAATCGAGGCATCTACAACTCTCAAACCATCGATTCCATAAACCTTCAACCTCTCATCCACCACAGCATCAAGGTCCGACTTTGGTCACATTTTGCAAGTTCCAACCGGATGTTGAATAGTTTCTGTATATTTCATCATTACGCATTTCCAATAATCCCTCTCACCAAACACAAACTCATTGCAAGCAGGCAAATGTTTGTCGATCAATTTAAAGTCATATTTCTTAAACGATCCTGTATCAAAGAATTTTAAAGCTATTTCCACACTTTCCGCTAAAACGTCCAAATCCGGATCAAATCACTGGTAAAATACCTAGGATAAACTAAGGGACTGCACTCCACACAGGATCACTTCCGTTCAGTAATATATAGCCCCTGCTTTTGGGCGATAATAGAAGTGGTACAATATAAATAGCCTTATAGTAAGAAACCGGGTTTTCTATTACTTCAAAAGATTCTTCTGGAACATTTAAGAAATCGTATCGACTAGCACCTAGAAATAAAAATTGTATATCTGTTACACCTTTTTCGTGTTGATAAGTTGTTTGTGTGAAAACACAGGACGTGAGTACACCAGTTGCAGATAATTGTCCTCTATGTGTCTCCTGATTGTAGGAAATGTCCTCCACAGTCGTGGATAAATTCTGATTCGTGGAAGTAAAATTTAGTGAATTCAGTGAGAAGTAAAATTAATTACAAGACCATTTTTTGTTATATGTTCTTAAAGATTTCTTCCAACTGATAAATTACTAATTACTTGAATACCATGTTTCTCTAATTCTTTTCTTGGTCCAATTCCAGAGAGCATAAGTATTTTTGGAGAATTAGTGGATCCAGCGAAGAGAATCACTCCTTTTTTTGCAAAAACTGTACTTAATTTAGTTCGGTTGCTTTCTGAAGCATATTCGACGCCTATTACACGTTTCGTTTTATTGTCTACAAGCAATTTCGTTACGTATGCTTCTGTTTTAGTAGTTAGATTTTTGCGTTGCATCTGATGGGTTCTATGAAAGCGCTGTTAGTGCTCTGACGTGTTCCATAAGTGGAAGTTGTTTGTAGGTTCATTACACCTAATTCGTTCTTTGCGTTGACATCTACGAATTCGTAACCGAGTTTTTGTCATGGTTCCATCAAGATGTCGGTGTTGATGTCGGTGTACGGGAATCGTTCTACCAATTGGTAACCACCTACGCCATGATAGTGTGGATTCTCCTTTACTATCTAGAAAAAAAGAATGTTTTACATGGATGACTCTTGGTATTTTGTGATATATCAAATTTAGTACCTCTGAATCCCTGTTATTTCCTGATTTCAGAAAGTATGGTAGAACTTCTTCGTAACTCCAGCCAGAATTTCCTGCTTCTGACCATTCGTCGTAGTCTCTTGAGTTTCCACGAGCGTACTCATTAATGGTAGTGGAACCACTCATCACCTGTAACCTCACTTTATTAATGGCAGTGGAACCACTCATCACCTGTAAATGTGGTAATAAACTTTTAAAGGCCCAAATATCAAAAACACTATCACTAGAGATATATATATTTTAATTTATTGGTTCGCTGATAGTTTTAGTTAGTATATTTCTAAGTTCTATATGGATTCCTAGATTTATTGCAAATTTCACGGGTATAACTGCTAATCGTGTTGTACCTATTATATTAATGATATTTCGAAGTATTTTGTAAAATTGAAGAAATATTATATACACGGTGTATTAATTTCAGTGAGCTCACCTAATTATCTTTTCGAGTTGTGATGATGCAAAGAATAATTTCCGCCGAACATGAATATTACAAAGAGATCAATAATTGATTAACATTAATGTCCAAAAATTTATGTTTATCTTCTAAAGAATAATTGGACTCGTATTATTGAAAATCCCACTGAGAAAGGCGCATGCGAACACGAGTATCTAGTCCGTGAAGATTTTAATGTATAGGTAAACGGTACGGATGAAATTCTTTTCATCCTGATATCGGCATTATGCCAGTTTGGACTCTTTAGATATTTAAACATTACATATAAAAAAAAAATCTCTTGTGCACGTGTATTTTCTTGGGTCACAGTATGCACTATACTAATAACTATAAACTATACGAATATGTACAAACAGTAACTTTCTTTTACTTCAACAATTCCTCATATATAATTATAGAAAGATATATCAAAAAATATATGTACACATACTTTGCCCCTTGGTGTCATGCACTCTTTGCTCTTTTTGGATCGACAAGAGTATGGCTGCGGTTGTGTGGAATGCATCCAGTCGGTAACGCTCCCTGATAACACCCAGTCGAAAGCGGGTATCCCGGCTACATTTGGTTCTTCTATACCAGCTTCCAATAATAATACCTGAAGATACGTATATGAAGTTTCAGACGATTGTCATAAACTGTCAACGTGTAAATTTTGTTGTTGTCCCGAAACATTGAAGGTAGTAACTGAAACGAAACTCCCAACTTTCAGCAAAATTAATCCTGAACAGTGATCATTTACGAGGCTTTCAGTTAGCAAAAAAGTTTTCAGAAAGTCTAGAATTCCTGATAACACGTACATATGTATTTCAAATCAAGATCAGATTAAACGGAATTGACCCGTAATCGTTTTCTTAGATTCAATAGAAATGACAGATGTATAAGGTGGAATATCAAAGTTAATTAAAGCGTATATCATATCATGTCATACCATGAAGCCGCTTTTTCGGAATAGGTTGATGAAATATCGTGGATGAAACAGTATATAATTTTATATTAACATAAATTACTCTAAATATCCTCGTAACGTTATGATTCACACAAATTTGCCATTAACATTGTTTATTTAATTTTCATTTCCTTCAAACTTTTCGAAATATTAAAAATGCACATTTAGCTAAAGACATCCTCAATTAATAATGACACGAAATAATTAATTCAAATACCTTCCATTGTTTTACTTCGTTCCATCTGTCTGCAAGAACACATCCGCCTGATCCAGCTCCTGCGATTATAAAATTGTAATCGTTT